>VDFB02254152.1:0-23431 GCA_007258455.2 Sequoia sempervirens | reverse complement strand
AACTTCAACATAATCTTCTTCATTATTTTGGAAATTTGATTACAATAGATTTTCAGTCTCAATGGACTGATAGACAGCAGCAGATTTCCATACAAACATCTGAAAATACATTCCCAACATGCTCAAATAGTATCCAAAAACTACGTGCTTAAAAGCTATGCAAATCTACAAAATAATCCTACAAATTCATAGTGAAACTCTATCACTATGTCTTGAAAGATATCCAATCTTCATTGCTGCTCCAAAACCTTCATTGACCTACAACAAACATGTCTTCTCAAACTTCAAATACCCATTTCAAACCTCTTCTTATTTTTTCCATTCCCCATCTTCAAACTGGGAAAAAAAACTCCCAACAAGAATGAGGAGTCAATATTTAAAATCCACATGAAATGAAATTGCATTTAATTTTTTCCATAACTCCTTCTCAAGATGGTATGCCCCTTGTTGTATCTGCACAAAAAATTAACAAAAAATAAAACAATATTCCCTATTTTTCCTTTTGCAACTTTCAAATTGTTCCATTAATAAGGGAGTTGCAATTCTTCACTAGAAATGGAAAAATCAACAAAGCATGACTAGGAATCTCCACTCCTCAATCCCTACTTTTTAGGGATCACAATGAAATATTTAAAACCCCTTATTCCTCCAAGATTCCAATGCCTCTTTATGATTTTTCAGGCATTTTAACATTTATTGCTTGAAAATGGCAATTTTCCACTACTACCATTGTGCCAACTTGGCATTTTCAAATGAAATTGATGAGAACTCATGAAATTAAACTAAATTTCATTCAAATGCATAATCAAATATGAAATCTAAATGAAATCCCAACTCACACCAAAAATTACAAAATTGAGGCCAATAATTATTTACCACATTTTGGCCTATTAACATTTATTTCCCCAAATATCTAATTAATATATCCTAAGGAAACCAAATTAAAATAAATTAAATGACAAATATTTTTTGGTGATGTTGATTGGCAATTTTCCATAGATGCTCCTACATCACATGTCACCAATGATTCCATCATCAACCAAATTTTAAAAAATATAACTTCACTTCAACAAAAAATCTCAACTTTGAACCAAAACCAAAATGGAAAACCATCACAATATATCAAAAGGATCCCATTGTCACTTGAAATATTGAAATCACAAATGCCACAAAACATAGAGATACCCCGATTTGACAAGTACAACGATAAAGGGAGTCCCAACAATCATATATCGACATACACAACTATAGTGTAGGAAAATGTATCCCTTTACATTTTCACACTTGTTTGGGCCCTCCTTGCTAAAATTGGGCTTCTTTATGCCTTATTTGGTCTTATTTTGCATCCACAAGCCTTAATTAATGAATTCTTCTGAGGATAATCCTAACACATATGTAATGACCAATCATAATTTAGTGATTATGGTTTGTATGGTCCATATTTAGTGATTTGGGACTCATATGCCACCTTGGGCATATGGGTTCCACCTAAGTTTCAAGGCTTGGTCCTGAATTTAGCATAAAACTAAACATTTCTTGAAAATTATGTCTTGAGCTTAGCCTACTAAAACTCATATGCCCCAACTGGCATATGAGTACCACTTAGCTTCGTCCTATTTTGAATTCAATTCTCGATGGTATTTTATTCTCCTAGATCTGATGCCATCCTATAGTGTTGTAATTTTGAGATATTTAGCATAAACAAGTATAAATACAAGGTTATTTCACATATTTTCTCCTAGCAATTTTACAAGTCATCTAGCACTCTTTGAGATCAAAAATTCTAGCATTCAAGTGAGAGAATTATAGAGTATTCAAAAGAATTTAAGATTTATTATCAAGCATTTTGGAGCATTATTCAAGAATCAAGCATCATGTCAAAGTCATCAAGCATCATGTTTATTTTTGAGCTAACACTTGTGATGTAGGGTTTTATGATTCAAGCAAGCATTCAAGTCAAGATCTACAACATACAATCAAGAGTCAAGATCCACATTCATGCTAGCCATTACTTAGAAGATTGCAAAACCTTTATTCCAAGGGTTTTGTGAGTTGCAACATTGCATATTTGTTCATTCATCATTCCTTCATTCTATTTCATTTCATTTCAAGGTTTGATTACCAAAATGGGGTTTGAAAAAGGCAAACCCCTATCCACTAACAAAACAATATTTTTCCCTCACTTTGATGTGTTATTTGAGAGTTTAGGTTGAAAATACATTTAAGAGCAAGTTTGGAGAAATTTGTCAAGTTGTCAAAGTTGTCATCTACATTGCAAGATCACATAAAGCCGCCTACATGATGCAATTCAATGTTTTAGACCCGAAGATTTGGTAGGAGAGAAGCTACAAGAAAACACTAGAGGATACTAGAGTTTTAGATCAACCCTAATACTGGAACTAAATTGCCACTTGTGGAATATGAGTTCCAGTATACCAGATTTTGAACATTTCTAGTAGATCATGAATTGCTAGTTCCAGATTTTAGTTTCTATTAGAAACCCTAGAAACTGGAACTAAATCGCCCCTACTAGCATATGAGTCCTAGTTTGCATTAAAATTCAGTATTTTTAGGATTTCAAATCATCATTCAAGCCTCTTTATTTTCCAGGTGTACCTCTGTACTTTCTTGATTTACTGTTCTAATTTGAGTTCATTTCTAGATCACTTAAGCTTTGCATATCATTTACATTCCTTATCTTTCCAAGCCCTAGCTTGGTGGTGAACCCCCTTTTAGTCTTTAATCATACCCTAAGACACCTTATTGTAGATCTCTTTCCCTTATTCCATCCTTGGATTGATATCTCTAAGGTTTCCTTGAGTGAAACTTGAAGGAAATAGGTGGAAAGTTCCTAAACCCTCGTTCTATCTTCCAAAATGATTAGAGCCCCCCATATATATTTTTCTATGTTTCATTTTGTTGAACCTAGCCTTTAGAACACCTTCTTTTTTCTGATTTGGAGTGCATCATAGTCCTAGATCTGGCTTGCATGAACTTGGATTAGTTAGTTTCCATCTAGGGTTTCTAAATCTTACATTAGTGAAAGTGCATAGGTTGCATTTTTGCATCTTGCATCATTTAAATTCACTTGAAATTTGTAATTGCACTCAGTCTATACATCATACAAACTAGAAAGCCTAACATTCACTCATAATTTTTTGAAATTTGTGCAAAAACCCTAATGTGGGACTCATATGCCTCTCTAGGCGATTTAGTCCTAGTACAATGTTTTTTCTTGATTTCCAGGTATTCTTTGTTGACTGTTTATCAATATTTGAATCCTTGAAAAGCTTGATTGGGACTCATACACCCCTCTAGGTGATTTAGTCATGTGTCAAACCCCAAAACTACATTTTTCAGCATTTAAAAAAAAAAATTTGTGCTTTAGTTTGTTGTTATTACATTTTTATTTTAGTTTGCAGAATTTTTCTTTCATTCATTTCATTGCATATAGCTTAATTCATTTGAATCATAATTAGAGAATATCATTTATCTTGTGTTCATTGCATCTTGTATTTCCTTTATTGTCCCTTGCATGAGCTTTACAACTTGGTGTCCTATTGCTAATACTATAGTGAGATAAAGTTTGAGACTCATGTCATCCCATGATAGCACAATCATCATGGATCTTGGGTTATCTAGCTCTTTCACTACTAGTGTTGACACTAGTTCACTAGGTATGGACCATACCTTTAACAACTCTTTGCCTTCAAGTAGTGTGACAAGTGTTGAAATAATGGTTGCTAGTATTATGTAATAAAACATAATCCAAATCCATGAAGACTTTTAAGAAAACTTACAACATCAACTGTATTGAAAAAAAAATCAACCACTACTATCCCTACCATAGATAACATACATTGCATAATTGAAAGTAAAGAAGGAATAGAACTTGTACGTAACCTAGTTTAGAATTTTGGAAAACATCTTACCTTGACAACTAGTGCTTTATCTTCAAACAATGTCCAAATTCAAGGAGAAACTCAAATTCCTCCTCCTACAACCATTGCCTCTATTCCGACCTATACCAACCCTCACATTACAACAACGATGCAACCTACTAGTAATGTCCTTCCTACCTTGGGTATTTCTGCTAGCATTCCTAGTACCTTTTTGGCACCGCACGCCATATGTCCTACCACTTTACCTCCCATAATAATTCCATTCACTTCCCCCTCGAACACATATACACCTCCACCATATTCACCTCCACCTCAAAATACAACCAATGACACCATCCTTAACCAAATTTTGCAAAATGTTTCATCCCTTCAAAAAAAAAATTCCACCATAAATCAAAATCAAAATGGCCAACCTACATACTATATCAAAAGCATTCCCTTATCCTTGGAGATATTGAGAATGCTAGATTTGAGATTTCTAGATTTGAGAAATATGGGGGGAAAGGAGATCCTTCTAACCATGTTTCTGCTTACACTACCCTATGTAGTGGTTTTATCCTTGAGGATAAGCTCTTGGCTAAGATTTTCTATAGGTCCTTGAAGGATACCACCTTAGAATAGTTTTCCTCGTTACCAAACAACTCAATTTTTTCATTCAATGAACTTTTTGAGGCATTTATAAACCATTTCCAAGTGCACATGACTCCTAATATGACCTTAGCCGATTTTATGAGATGTAAGAAAAAAGATGATGGAAAATTTACTGACTTCATGCTACCAAATGCTTTATAACCAAATCAACGTAAACATTGCTGATCCTCACCTTCAACAGATGTTCATTGAGAATTTGCAAACTACGATACAAGATAAGCTTACCATGATGAAGTTTCCTTCCTTCGTACACTTGTGTACTTACCTTCATGATTATCAAAACTCGATTAGTAGTTGTGAAACAAAACCCACCTCTAGCCAACCTAAAAATTTTGAATTTGAAAACCAAAACAATTACCAACCTTTTAGGAAACAAAATAAATGATTTCTTCAACTTAATCCCCCTCAACAAAGAAATCAGCATGTTGATACCCAAGTGACTGCTATAAGGAAGACAACTCCTTTCATATTTGGGGATCCAACTAGACAATTTACTCTCTTACCTGATACCCTCCATAGCACAATGACACAACTGTTAGAACAGAAGATGATCACCTTACCTCTCGTTAAAACTCCTGATTCTAATAAGCCTTTTACCTCTGAAATTTAGATCAAATTGCTATTGCCATTATCACTAACAAAATGGACATGACACAGAGCATTGTAAGTGTCTTAAACATCTTGTGCAAGACCTCATTGGTTTCAGTTGACTTCACATTGGAGGTGTTAATGATCAAGGAAATAAATTTGTTGCCCCTCCCAACCAAAAATTGTAAATATTTACCAACCCTATGTCAAATCATAACATTTCATTTGTCAAATCTAGTGAAACTACGAAGAATGATGTGATGAAAGTTGACACAAATGATGACAACATGGATACTAATAAACAAGGTCCTATAGATACTAATGAGAAAAATCCTATCAATTTTTTGGTTGCATTGATTGAAACTTAACTTCATAAGGGTCGAACTAAGAAGCCTCTTGACATTGTTTTCTCTTCTAAATATATTATTAGAAATGCACCTGATGGTCCTCTTTACGTAGCCAGTTGAATCAATGATAAGCCCACTAATGGGATATTAATTGATCCCATCTATCGAGAGAATGTGATCACTGAGGAATTCTTACTTGTGCATGAACTTTATCAAGAAACATATGATAAACCAAAATCATGGATAAAAACACATATTTGTTTCGCTTTCCCTAAAATGGGATCGATCACCCTTCCTCTACAATTTAGACCAAAACAATTAGATGTATCATTCTCCATCATCATGACGTCAGACCAATTCCATGTGATCAAGCTTGGTTATCCGTGGCTATGCTCCATGGAATTTGTCATGTCGGTTGTGCATAAATGCTTAAAGTTTCCCTTTGACAAATAAATTTTCATTGTGCACCATAGTGCCTATAATCCTTTGTCTTCCCTAGGGAACTTTCATTAGATTTCTTTTGGCCCGAGCCTATGGACCCTATTAAATCTCGTGAGGACTTCTTTTTCAAAACCTATCAAAATCTTAAGGCTAAATGCTTAGCAAAACTATCCCTTAGAAACATGCCTCAAGCTATGACTGAGCCTCCCATCCTTGACAAAACCATGATTGAACCTAAAGACATTCCAAATAACCAAGACCAACCTAAGATAGATCCTTTGCCTATCTCCTACAAAAGACCAAGAGATAACAAAAACAATCTCATCACACCTCCTAAGATAAAAAAAAGTTCACAAAGTTAAAGAGAAAGTGGTCGAACAACCTCCCATGATTCCTTTCGTTCCTCCCCTTATGGAAGAAAAGAAACCTATGGTTGATAAACCTGCTCCTACACAAACGCATCTTGAAAAATCGTACTAAACAAAATAGAAATACTAGAGAGCGTAGACATAGATGTTGTGCTCTTGCTTGAAGCTTAAACAAAGAAAATAAAAATCCAAACTTGACTAAAGCAATACACCACATGTGAGTAATCCTCTTCACCACAACAAAAAAGATCCTATACCACAACAGGAGATAAAACCTTCTTTAGACATTATCATTCAACCTCCCATTGTGATTAACTTGGATGACAATGATGAGGTTGCTAAAATTGATGAAGAAGTGCATAATGAATTGAGTACATTGTTTTCCTGTTCTATCAGCTTAAATGATAACTCTCTTAGGAAGAGTGTTGAACATGGTAATACCCCTAGTTCGGCACTTTCTATTGTCCCTTTGGCTAGTTGTCCACCTTTTGTATACAATGAACATGATTGGGATGTGGATGACCTGCTAATAGGTTGACTTGCATGTGCCTTACTAGTCTTTTGAATTATTTTCTTTTTCATTTTTTGTGTGTGATTGTATGTGTAATGTGATCTCCCACGTATTGTTTTGTTTGATGTATCTCTCTCTTTGCTACGTTCCTCTATTTGTACCTACATTATTCTCTATGTTGTAAAAGCTTTTCATTTATCTTTTCATTTGTCTTGTGTTTTCCTTTTGGGGATGATGCAAGGCGTCGAGACATTTAGGTCCCTTCCATGTTGACCCAAAATATTTTCTTTTTTTTCACTCGCTTTGTGTCATTCTTCTTGTTCCATGAGTATTTGTGGAATGATGATAGTTTCGAGCTCTCTAAAAACATTGTAGCAAAGACATATTGACCCTAAATCCATGGATCCCTAATGTGTTTGGAGTTTCATTTTGGGGGCAACCCCACTTTCCTTTTTCATGACGTAGCTTTATTTGGAAACATATGACTTGGCATAGGGATTTCCAAATAAGCTCTCATGTCCTCTTTATTGTTAGCATTAATCATTTGCTACTTTAAAGTAATTGCTTACAACATGGTGTTTAGGATTTTTTTTAAGTGGTGGCATACATTGGCATTATTCTTTTTGCATTTTTCATGTTTCATCATGTAGTCTTCTTCCTTCATGTGATGTGTCTTTCTCTTTGTGGTGATTCCTCTTAGTGGCTTGATGTGACATGCACTACATCTCCCTAAGTTTTGAATCTTCTATTCTTCATTTGGTCCTCTCTTGGAGACATTAGGCACAATTTTCCCTAAGTTGAGACATTACATGAACTAGGAAAAACTCCTTTGAATGTACCTTACACTACTTTCACGTTTACAATTCCTGTTATATGGCCACCTTGCATAACACACTTTTCTTTTCTGTGGAGCCATCTTGTTTTTCCATGTGTTTCAAACATACGAAGCTTTGTTTGCCTCATGGAGCTCGAAGTTCATTATTGTTTGGTGTCTTAACAAATTTATCAAGAGATATAGCTTTGGTATGGTTGTACATATGGGATCCAAACTTAGACTTGAATTTCCCATATCCACTTGTTTGTGTGTGTGAGTGCATATCGTTCGTGTGCACTTATGTCTAATTGGGGGCTCACCTAGTGGATGGCCTGAGGTTCCACTAGCCCTTGTGAGTGTGTTTTTCGTTTGCATAGTGGACATCGCGTTCCACTTGTAAACTTTCTTGGAAAAACAACTTAGATCTGATCAAGAATGTGTGGGACAAATGGTCAAAGCTTGATCCAGCCCCCCTTTTTCTTTTTGTTTTTCTCTGTCTTTGGAAATGTATGCTTGTGACTTGTTGCTCCTTATATCATTTCTATGTGTGTCCCTTTGTGCCTATGTTGGTTTGCCATAAGATCTTAATCATGGGAACTTGATCATCCCTCTTGATCATTGTCATCCTATCCTACTAACACTGGTACTTTTAGACCCCTCTTGATGTGAGTTTCATCTACTTTAGTGTGAGTTTGAAGTAAGTTCATCCTCTCACTAAAGTGGGGGGAAAATGTAGTGTAGGAAAATGTATCCCTTTACATTTTCACACTTTTTTGGGCCCTCCTTGCTAAAAATTAGGCTACTTTATTCCTTATTTGGTCTTATTTTGCATCCACAAGCCTTAATTAATGCATCTTTTCAAGGATAATATTGGCACATATGTAATGACCAATCATAATTCAGTGATTTTGGTTTGTATGGCCTATATTTAGTGATATGGGACTCATACACCACCTTAGATGTATGGGTCCAACCTAAGTTTCAGGGCGTAGTCCTAAATTTAGCATAAAACTAAACATTTCTTGAAAATTGTGTCTTGAGCTTAGCCTATTGGGACTCATATGCCCCAGCTGGTGTATGACTCCTGCTTAGCTTGGACCTATTTTGAATTCAATTCTCGGCGGGACTTTATTCTCTTAGATCTGATGTCGGCTTGTAGTGTTGTAATTTTGGTAAATTTTGCATAAACAAATATAAATACAAGGTTATTTCACATATTTTCTCCTAGCAAGTTTACAAGCTATGCTCCACGGGGTTTTGGGGATGAGGAATACCCAATACGGTGGGACGATTTTTTGGTACGAGGTTACTTTTGGGTCATTTTTTAGGGGACGACTGATAAAAAAAATAGGGTTTTTTTAAAAATATAGAGAAATTTCAAATGTTCATAGCATAACATTGATAAAGCATTCATTCTAGACATTGTATAAGTTTAATACATATCATTAGACTTGAATTGATATTTCACATGAGAATTGACAAATAAATAAGCAAAATTCAAATGCTTTTCATTATCAATGTGCATACATATCTTATAAAAGTCTGATATTTATAACCAAAATTCCCAAAAGGCTCCAAGTTTCAACTATGAAATGACATGATAAACATAAAACTAAGAAAATATATCATTTTTTTGTCCAAGGTCCCTAATGAGCAGAAGGTAGGTCTAAATCAGCATCGCCCTCGCCATCGAAGCTCGAGTCTAAGTCAATGTCAATGTCCATGTCAATAGAAGGATCTGCCTCAACCAATGGAACCCCAACCAATCCCTCATGTGCATCCTCCTCCTCAATCGGCATAACATCTTCAGGATTAACATCCCAACGTAAGGCTAGAGTCTGATGATACTGACTAGTCTGACGATCATGTAGCCGCAAAGTACTGTATACTACCACCAACTTCTTCGATCATCTAGAGGTAAGGAAATTCCTCTTGACTGATTGGATGAAGCTATAGATGACATAATTTAGGTTATGTGGAATGGGCTATCCCTTGTGGGCTCACCCATGCCTTTTTTAATTTTAAAAAACTTTAATTTTTATAAAAATGTGTCTTTTTTGCTACTAGGTCATAGGGTACTTCTAGCCATACCTAGTATAGATGGGGGATGGCTAGGAAGTTTCAGGTACTTCTATAGATGCCATATGTCCCCTGCCTTTTTCCAAAAGTCCCCTAGAAGTACCAGGTACTTAGAGGGAAAAAGGGGACGGCTAGGGGACATTTCCTGGCTGTCCCTGTGTCTCCATTTCATACCCGGTATGGGAAACGACATAAAAACATAGGGGACGCATCCTCGTGGAGCACAATTTACAATTCATCTAGCACTTTTTGAGATCAAGCATTATAGCATTCAAGTGATAATTATGGAGCATTCAAGAGCATTCAAGAGTGATTATCAAGTATTTTGGAGCATTATTCAAGAATCAAGCATCATGTCAAAGTCATCAAGTATCATGTTTATTTTTGAGCTAACATTTGTGATGTAGGGTTTTATTATTCAAGAAAACATTCAAGTCAGTATCTACAACATACAATCAATATATTCAAGATCCACATTCATGATAGCCATTACTTATAATATTGCAGCCTTTAATTCAAGGGTTTGATGAGTTGCAACATTGCATATTTGTTCATTCATCATTCCTTCATTCTATTTCATTTCATTTCAAGGTTTGATTACCAAAACAAGGTTTGACCAAGGCAACCCCCTATCCACTAACAAAAAAAAAAATCTTCTCTTTGATGTGTGATTTGTAGGTTTAGGTTGAATATCCATTGAAGAGCAAGCTTGGAGAAAGTTGTCAAGTTGTCAAAGTTGTCATCTACATTGCAAGATCATGGAAAGTCACCTACAAGTTGCAATTTAGTGTTTCAGACTCAGAGATTTGGTATGAGAGAAGCTACAAGAAAGAAATAGAGGATACCAAAGTTTTAGATCAACCCTAATACTGGGACTAAATCACCACTTGTGTATGAGTCCTAGTATACCACATTTCAGACATTTCCAGCAGATCCTGAATTGCTAGTTCCAAATTCCATGTTCTATCAAAAACCCTAAAAGTTAGGACTAAATCACCCCTACAGGCATATGAGTCCTAGTGTGCATTAAAATTCATTATTTCTAAGATTTCAAACCCTCATTCAAGCCTCTTCAATTTCCAGGTGTACCTCTATACTTTCTTAGTTTATTGTTATGATTTGAGTTCATTTCTAGGTCATTTACTTAAGTTTTGCATATAATTTACATTTCTTATCTTTCCAAGCCCTAGCTTGGTTGTGAACCCCCTTTTAGTCTTTAATTATACGCTAAGACACCTTATTTTAGATTTATTTCCCTTATTTCATCCTTGGATTGAGATCTCTAAGGTTTCCTTGAGTAAAACTTGAAGGAAATAGGTGGAAAGGTCCTGTTGATTGCCAAATTGACACAACAACATTTAAACAAAATATTTCTACTCTATTTCTCCTAAAAAAGATAACTTATCTAAAACCACCTATCTTCCAAGGTCTCTATAGTTGGTTCTCAACTGTGTTGTTTTGTTGAGAGGTCAATGAGGTTGTAATGTTCAAGGGGCCTGCTGGTTATTGATCTTCTTGATTGCTGCAAGATCGAATTCTTATCTAAACCTACTCTAATCGAGGGGTATAAAAAAGGGAAAAAGATAGATTACAGACACAAAAGAAAAAAAATGTTGACTCATTCAATTAACCAAACCTGTTACTCTTCAAAGAACTTCCTAAACTAGAACTGCAAAACAAATGAACCTATAATCAATACAAAGTTATTCATTCACTGTACAAATATTAATAGCATATTTCAAATCACAATTCAAACAAAAGAAAAGATAGAACTTCATTCCTTGAAAGATTCCAAATCAAATTATTAACAAAACAAATATTATCCTGGAGAATAACTTAAAGCAAGTTTAAATTTGGCTACTTCTATTATTGTGAAACAAATAAACAACATTTACAAATCTCAGAAGATTCACCAGTGCACAGAAACCAATTTCTTCAAATTGACTCAGCTAACTAAGAATACAAAAAACTTTATCATCTACTCTATTGAAAAAATCTAATTAGCTAACTTGTAAAACTTCTAACCATTTTCCTTAGTCTCTCTCCCCTCAAAAGTGAGCAGATTTGACAATAAATAGCTCACTAATTACATAATTTCTTTCAAAATTGAGACACCAAAACCTGAAGCTTTTGTGTGGATGCAATCACCATAAAGACAACTTCCTGTTTCAGCCTCTGTTCACTTTAACTGACTTCAGTTAACAACTACAAATTCCAAATTTACTTTAGTTCACAATTGCAACTTCCATTTTAAAATTTTGTTTAGTTTCAAGTAATTCCAGCTTAACTTTGAGTCTCCACTTCGAGCTCACTCATTTTCCTTTATGTACAACATATTTTGCATAATTCACTCCCAGTAGCCATGAAGCCTTTAGTTCACTATAAGTTTCATTATCTCTTCAGGAAATTTCCTCTTTCTACACATGACTTTTGCAAATCACCATTAATGTGATCTATTATCATCAAAAAGGATCAAAAGGCACTTGTAAACATAACAAATTAATTAATAAATAAAATTAATCAATTAAAAACTAATTTCAAGAATTAATTAATTCCAAACAAATGCGTGTAAAACTTTAAATTTCCACAGAACCTCCTCTTAAAACTAATGACATTTTAAGCCTTATGTGTAACCATGTTTTAAGAGAATTCTGGAAACCATCAGAGATTACTGAATTTCTTCTTGTACTTTGTCATATCAAGATCAACTCAGTCCATGTTTGAGATTTTACCCTTTACCTTTCTATTATAATCACCTCCTTGTAACCAATGGCCTCTTCAAGATCCTTGAGGAAGAAAGGCCACAAATGAAACACTTTGTTAAGGGAAATGCAACAGTCTGAGATCATTAAAAGACCCCCTACACAATCCATAGGCATAAGAAAATATGTAGTTGGTAGTGCCTTTTCTTTACAATACTAACCCAACAACGAGATGATGCCACCTTGCCCTATTATAATCAAAATTTCACTCAATATCTTTCAAGGATTCTGGACTGCCAAATCATTAACTGAAAACCATTCTATGAACTATAAGCCTTTTCAGATAATACATGATTAAAATAATCATGACAATCCATACTCTGGATTTCATCATCCCAAACATGATAGACCTCTTCCAATCCCTACAATTGTTCTCACAACACTCCATGCGAGGACTTCTCCTTTTAGGCATCTTGTCAAACAGTCAACGTGCATCGTATCAACTTTCACATTTTTGCATGTATTTTGTGACAGAGAGGGCACTGGAAAACGTTGTAGAATTAGCTCCAATTTTGTTGGTAACATTTGCTTGAAAGTTTTTAAATCCTTTTACTAAATCTAATTTATGTACACCTTGCAAACAAAGCATTCCAAAGACCACATTTCTCAGGAGGACTTCATCGAACAACTTATGCCTTCACATTTTTCATACGCGTCTACCAAGTATCTGTAGGGAAGTTTCAAAAGCCATTTTCCATGCAACTATTTATGTGTGCCCTCTGTTAAATGTATTTGCTTGAAAGTTTGTAAATCCTTTAAATTGATTCATGTTTTTTTTGTGCATAGCCTGTAATTATTAATCTTAAAATCACATTTGTTACAAGCATTCTGCAAAATAGCTTGCACATTTCTCCTTGGTGTCACCTCTTTCAGGCGTTCCATCAAATAGTTCACCGGCCGTGTATATGCTTTTAGATTTTACATGCATTCGCAAGGGAAAATCTACAGCATCAGACTAATTCCTCTATCCTTGTATCGTGTTTATGCTTCTTTATCTTGCGTGAATGTCCTGCAATCATTGAATTCCATAAGATGGCATCTATTGAAGCATTTTGTCATATAATTTGCTGCCTCCCCTATGCCCATATTTACCTACAAACTACTTGCAATTATATTTTCTTAAAAGTCTCAAAATGTTGTTGAACATATCCATTTTTGTGCAATGCACGCAGTATATGGGCTTCCCCCTTTGGCTCGACGTGTTTACTAGGGCAGCTGAAACTACAACATTTGAGTTAGATTTCATGTTATTCCAAGCAGGGGAATGCAGCTTTCCAAATGCCAACTACATTTGCTTTAAAGTTTCTGAATACTGTTTCAAAGAAATTGAGGAAACCAAACAAAAATTGAAAAATAGAGATGTGATGAGAATGACGAAACAAAAACAACCAAAATGAATGATGTGAAAACGAGAAACAAAAGACACGAGAATCGAACAAGAGAGATGGCCAAACGAAAAGACAAAGCAAGGACGCAGACGAATGAAAACAAAAATGGAAAAGAAACAAGATGACAAGGAGAAAAGACGTTGACGAAGAGATAGGGGTCGAGATCGGGACCAGACAAGGGGCACGAACCCAAACAACACCCGAAGGAAAAGCGGGGAATCGGGATCGAGACAGAACCAGGAACATGAACCTTGGAAAGGTTCCTTGTTGTAGTTCTAGTCTAATACTCGAATCTGACAAAGACAGAAAATGAACAAGGCACGAGAAAGGACGAAAACAAGAACGACAAAGCACGACCACGACAAAACAAACCATGAAATGAAGAAAAACAAAAGGGGGTCCCCAACTTTGCAAAGGAAAAATTTAGGGTGTGTATGCAGGGCATAACAGGTCCTAAACCCTAGTTCTATATTCCAAAAAGATTAGAGCCCCCTATATATTTTTCTAGGTTTCAACAACCTTATGTAGTGACTTCATTTTTTAGGATAAGATCTTGGCTAAAATCTTTCCTAGGTCATTAAAGGACATGGCTTTTGGAATGGTTTTGTTCATTTACGAATAATTCAATCCACTCATTTAATGAGCTTTTTGATGCTTTTCTTAATCATTTCCAAGTCAACATTGGTCCTAAGATCAACATAACTAATTTAATGCAATGCAAACAAATGCAAGGTGAAAAGGTTACAGATTTTATAAGATGTTATTAGTTGATATTATCACAAATTAATTTAACTCTTCTTGATGTGGATATCCAAAGAATGTTCATTGAAAACTTGCAAACTAACATAAGGGATAGGGTTCTATAATGAAATTTGCATCTTTTTTAAGTTTATGTATGTCACTTCATGATTATCAGAATTTGATTAGTAAGTATGAGGAATTATTTTCATTGAATCATACTGATAAATCCAAACCTGGACATCAAAATAACTATCAACCATTCAAAAAGAAAAATAAAAACTTTATCAAGTTTCAAACACCTCAAATAACCAACCACATTGAACCTCAAGTTGCTACCATAAGTCCAACTCCATACTAATTTACACCAAAATATTGGAAATTCACATAATTACTTGACACTCTTCATTCAATCATGTTGTAGCTCTTGAGTAAAAACCTAATCTGATTTCCTCATATTAAACCTGTGGACACAACCAAAACTTTACCTCCAAACTCCATTCCAAATTCCTTTTGTTAATATCATTGCACAAATGGACATGATACAAAATGATGCATATATCTTAAACACCAAGTTCAAGACATTATTGATTCTAATCACATCCATTTGTGCAGTGCTAATTTGACCAAGGTAATAATTTTGTTGCTGAAATAAAGAAAAATATGAACTAGACTACCAAAATGGTATTGATAACCCAATTAGGGGACCTATTTCTCTTCAATTAAGGAAATGAGATCCCAACAAAGAATTGACTAACTACCCTTAGGAGAATCAATTCTATGGAGGAATATTCATATTTCTTTTTTGCAAGGACAGGAGTCCTAATTAAACAACACTTTGGGAAGAAAGATTAAAAATAGAAAATCAACTCCAAAATGCAAGCTATCACTTGGATCTAATAGATTATTCCTAAAACTAAAGTAACCTACAAATTTTTTGGCAGATATAGAAGGGATAAATGTTGTGTACCTCTCAAAAAATGGTGTTTATAGAAGCTTTTTGAGGACTCATTCATCCTATGGCCAATGGGTCCTAAGTAGGGCTCTTCAAAATCTATTTTTGGGTTCTTTGCTCCTTTGTTTGCACTCCCAAATTCTCAATTTTCACAGTCAAGCAGTTGAAAATAAATCTAGGATTTGAGTTTTTGTGAGATGACAACAAAGGTGACAACAAATTCAACTTTGTAATTTTGCAACTTTGAGATCTTCAACTTTTCTTCAACCTACAATTTTGCAACACAAAAAGAGAGGTAAAAGTGTTTGTTTCTGGTGAATGGGGGTTTTCCTTGGTCAAACCTCATTTTGGTAATTAAACCTTGAAATGAAATAAAATAGCATGAAAGGAATCATGAATGAACAAGACAATGCCACAACTCACCAAACCTTTGGATAAACCTTGGAATGTAAATCTACAACTTGCATGAAACAACTTAAATGGATATGGATCTTGATCTTGAATCTTGAATTGAGATAATGCTTTGAATGCTTGAATGGATCTTGAAACCTACATCATCATATTAGCTCCAAAAACATGCATGATGCAGGAAGACTTTGATGTGAAAATTGGATCTTGATTGAAATGTGTATCCCCCACTATTTGATCCAAAATGCATTACCACATAATAAAAGGTTCCCCAAGTAGATAGTAAAGGAAGTATGTTTTTGGTTTTCTTATACAATATAAATTTGGTTATGTCCTAAAAATAAATTCATAAGGGATATCATCTCATAGTTGGTGGTATAATCTACTATTTGAATAATAGAAGGAAAAAGGAAATCATCTTTGAGACAAGATTTTTTGATATCTTTGAAATCAATAGTTGGTGGTATAATCTACTATTGGCATGTAGGCGATGTACCACAATCCAACGGCATCAAGAAAGTTCCTCTCCAACTCCTGAAAGGTAGCTAATCTATCCATCAACTGAGTTCATCGCTCTTGCATGTGCATAGGCTTAAGGATAGCCTACAAAAATTCAACCCACACCATCAAAGATTTTCTATAAAGTCAGGAACTGGAAACTGCAACTAAGCTAGCCAAATCAGTTAAATTAAGCAATGGCACACTTTTTCTAAACGATAGCAGCCAAGTTAAATTGCAAAAGTTGCTATCCATGGCGATAGTGGGCCTATTTTTAAGGTGATAGTGGCCAATTTTTTTTAAATCATCCATGTTCTTAAAATTTCTATCACATGGTCAAATTTTTCAAAAGTGGCCATTCTAAAGATGCGATAGTGTCTGTATCACAGCAATAGCGAACTTTTTTCTAAATTACGGCTATTGCCTAGACTATCTTTGCACATTAATTACAAAAGTAAAAAATTGACGAAAGCAAAAATTAAAGATATACATACCATAGCCCCTACACCTGCTAGCTGAAAATATTGTCTGACCACCTCCACTCTGTGTGGAACTCCCAGAACTTGAGGCATTGTGAATCACCGTTTGCAATAGAAAATCTCACAAAAGCTCTAGAGACAAGAATTTCTCAAAAGCAAGGTGTGCAAATGAGGGGTAATTTCACCCTAATTTCCATTTTAACCCCCCCTCAAAACCCTAATTTTTACCCTAGAACTCCTTCTAGGTCAATTTTAGGAACACCTATGACCATCTAGAACCCTAAGCACAAGCCCTAGGCTTTAAATTTTTGTTCTCTGCACATCTTCACTACTTTGAAACCTAGTCGAGTGCTCAACCTGAAAAAGTAATTTTTCAAGCCAACCTCTTGAGGGGGTGGCCCAGCATCTTATCATCCTTTTGCTGACCACTGGGGCATAGTGGGGCATATTAAATTGTTCAAATCTTATCTAAACATCAAATTCTTTGAAACAATGTAACCAGTACTTTGTGTCAAAGAGGGGGAAAATGTAGACATGTAAAAATGAGCTAACGAATATCACATATCCTAAACTGTTATTTTCCATTATTGACCATTTAACATCATTTGCATCATTAACCCTATTTTCCTCTCTTAATTAAATAATCTCAAATTATTTAATTAATTCACTTTGTCATCATCTAATTTAACCTTATTCCTCTTGATTAATTATATAAACTCAAATTATTTAATTATGTCACTGAAGCTACTTTTTCATCTAAATTAATTAAATTGTTATCAATAAAAATTTAATTAAGCCACTTTCCCTTCTCTAAATTTGAATAATTAAATTAGGGTAAAAGCAAGAAGTTGGGTACACGAAGAGGGGAAATCTCGGGGGGGAAAAAAAATTGCAAGAAATGTGTACACGTTTTCAAAGAAACATGTGCATGTTATGAATCAGGTACCCGAGCCTGGATCCGAACGCGTATGTGTTCAGACTCAGGTACGCGAATGTAAAACGTGTACACGTTTCTAGAAAGTTTTTTTTTTTTTAAATAAACGACTATAATTCATTTTCCACCATTTCGATGTGAGGTTGATTAGAAGAAAGGAGAGCATGTACGCATTTTAGAGGTGACCAAATTTTCACTGCACCTCCTCCCATTGACACTAGTGACCTCGTCGACTTCCAGGTTTTTTGAATTCTTCATTTTTTTTGGTTTATATCTTTTTTTCTGTTTTTTAATTAGTATTTAATTTTTGTTTAGTTCAATATTTTATTGTTTTTAATTCCATTTAAAAAACCAATAACGTCAACGAAATGAAGAAATTTAAATTGTAAATTGAAAACCCTAAAAACTAAACCTAAATTGAACACATTTAAAATGTAGAAATTTCAAAACCCTAGGTTACAAAATTTACATAGGTCCCTAAAAACTAATTTACATTGTAGGTTAATCTTTGGACCTAAACCCTAAAACGTAAACCTAAAACCCTATTTACCGTAATTTATGTAAACCTAAAATGGGCTATTTACCCTAATTTACGTAAACCCTATTTCAAAGGAAGAGTCTATGTCATAGAAACGTTTCAAAAAATATATGATTAGATAAAAAATTGGGTCTAGGGTTTAGGGTTTAGGGTTTAGATCTCCTCTTCCTTTTTAAATCATCCAAGAGTGCTTGGAAGTCCAAATAGGTTCAAAATCCATCATGTGTCTTCTATATGTTTTCATGTCATCAAATCTCTAAATCTAAACCCTAAACCCTTATTTACCATTCATTTTGTTGTAGGACCTTAAAATTAAATTTGGTTGCCTTAGACAACTCCACCAAATTTTATTCCCTTAAGCCATGGAACATTTTTTCCTAGTCCACCTTACTAGACATAGATCCCCTTAAGCCATCCTATTACCCTAAATCATAAATCGATGTCTTAAGGGGTCCTAATATGACATTTCTTAAGGGGATCAAAGAAGTTCTCAAAATTTGGTGAATAGAGCTCAATCTCATCTTTGTTTATTTTGTACATTGCAATTAGGTCACTAGTGCATATATCTATGTGTCCCTTTGAATGTATTCTATTAATTTTTCATTCTTATCTTTAGTATTCTTTGAAAACAATGAATGAGATTATAAATTTTAATGTTAGTGAACTAAACTTATAATTTCTTCTTAACTACTTTGTCCCACTATCTAGAGATCTTGTGTCTCTTAGATGAGTTCTTGAGAGTTACTTAGGCCAACTTGTATAGTGAAGTTGAAATAAAGAGATTGTATAAGAGTTATTATCTATTTTAGGATGGGTCAACACATGTGAGAGTCATAAAAAATTACTTACCATAGTATTTCCATGCATTATTAGTGACTGTGGTGTTGCCATTTTGTTATTTCCTAGGAATCCTTATGGACCTATATATTGGATTCTTTGGGTAGAAGATGTATGCAATGTATTTTATAGAGTTATTCTATCCTTTTTTTTAATAGGATTAGGATTTTTGATATCATTGTTGTATTCTATAGAATCCCTATGAGTATATTATAACCATAAATCATCTAACAATGCATTGAGTTGTGTGGTAAATTAGAGGATAGTTATTCTTGAAATACGATTCATAAAGTATATTTATATCTCTTTCCTTCTTATAGTTGCATATATTCTTATTTCTCTCTTTTTTCCTTCATAGTTGTAGATCTTATTTGGTATTATGAGACTATCCTCTAAGATTAAATTTCTATTTTCATGTATTATGTGGTCATGTACAAAATGGAATATTTTTCATGTTGGGTTCTTGCTTTTGGCTTCTTAGTTACATGATAAAGTACTAGTTTTTTTTAATACTATTTAAAGTTCTTACATATGTTGGTTTCATTCTTTAAATCCATGGTTAAATAGAAGAATTGGATTATTGAACCCTCATTACATGTTAGTTGTAGAGTTGATCTCTTAGCACAACCTAGAAGCTCCCAAAAAACCTTGTTCTTCTATTTGGATGTACAAAGTGATGGTTGTGGAATATTTTGGTTGCTTAAATTTCCTAGATAACCCTCTAGCATTTTTAGATATTTGTACTTGCATGTTATAGATTCATGTTGTTTTGATATGTTGGTTTTATAATTTGTACTAATTTTTTTTGTCTTGTATATCTATGATATTCAATTTTTTGGATTTCATTTTTGGTGTTAAATTCATATATTTCTATTTAAAGATGTTGAAATAGAGTTAAAGATACATGTATGGTTTTATAGGTATACATGTAAAATCAAAATATGTAGTTTTATAAATTTAATATGAAGAGAGTGTTATTTAGGATTCTTGTAGATGGAGATAGATGTAAATTTAAATATGTATTCTTTGGAATTAATTTGAGAAGGTTAGTTATGTCATTCTAAATGAAGAAGTATTGGAATATCCTTGGGAATTTAATTTTTTGGTGGTTTCTTGTTGTGTTCCTAAATTATGTTTACTTTTTTGTGGGTTTACATCAAGTTGGATCTAGATTTAATATCTAGTACCAGTCATGAAGGATATACATGTTATAACTAGCTATCAATATTCTGCATATTACTAATGAAATATTGAATTTATATGTGGTAATACTCAAGATGTGTGAGTTGTATAATTTTTTGGTCTACCTAGATACATATAGGTTGCATTAAAATTATAGTTGGGTGGTCTAGAATAATATATATTTTTTAAAGTGTTGATAGTGTATTATGTGTATAGGAATCAATCCACTTATGCTAGGGAGATGATATTCTTGAAGGATGTATGGATGAACTCATTAAAATAAAGAGTTAAATACCATTCTGATTGTTGAGAATGGATAATTTTTCCTTCACTTTGGGATTAGCTAGACCTAGGAGAGTATTCCTAGAGGTAGCCTTTAATAATATTTAATCACAAATAAAGATATATTTAAAATATAAAAAACTATAATAGCATCTATATACATGAAATTTGAAATTTTAGATAAATCAATTTATATCCTCAGATTTAATTAAATTTTGTCATACTTGATTAATACATCTATTCATTTTGAATTGTAGGACCTTAAAATGAAATTTGGTTGCCTTAGGCAACTTCACCAAATTTTATTCCCTTAAGCCATGGACCATTTTTTCCTAAGACCTTACTACACATAGATCCCCTTAAGCCATCCTATACCCTAAATCATAAATCGATGTCTTGAGGGGGAATTTGACATTTCTTAAGGGGATAAATTTGGTGAATAGAGCTTGACCTCACTCATCTTTTTTTTATATTTTGTACATTGCAATTAGGTCACTACCATATATCTATGTGTCCCTTTCAATGTCTTCTATTAATTTTTCATTCTTATCTAAATAGTATTATTTGAAAATAATGAATGAGATTAAATAAATTTTAATAAAACCCCATAATTTCATAAATCTACCCTTCATATTAACAACCCCACACTAGAATCAATTTAATGTGTGTACATGCTATGAATTTTAATGTTATGGATTTTATTTAATGTTATTTACAAATGGTCTTCAAATGAAATATATTTTGAATTTGTGCATGTTCAATGTGATTTTTAAATAACTTTCAAATTGTGTGCATTATTTAATTAGTTTGTTGATATATATTTTTTAATTGTTTAACATGCAGTTGCCATATCATTGCTCACATGGATCCATTGTTTAATTTAGAGGATTTTATGCCCAATGAACAAATTCCTATAGATACCATACATCCCAATCCACCACATGAACATAACCATAGTACACCTCCACATTCTCCACCGCCAAACCCCCCACCCCCTCCTGTAGTTGATGAAGATCAATTAAGAGAGAATATTCGAGCAAACCTCATTGTCATTCAAGGAAATATAGATCTTATAAAAAATGAGCCTAGAGTCCCTCCCCATCTCACACGGTTTGCATCTACAATGCAAACTATTGTTGATTATGTTCGATCTATTGATGCGGACCTAGTTAGGTTCCATCAATGGAGAGAAGAGAGGAGACAATTCTATGCAGATGGATTGTCATATAAAGAAATCAATGACCTGAAAATTACCAAACAAGCCATGTGCCAATATTTTATTAATCCCCAAACAAACCAACCCATTCCACCCATGAAAAAATGAATTTCAATTTTATGGTGTAGGCACCCGCAGATAGCTACACATTTTTGGGACAGATGATGGATGGTGTTTGATACTCCACCACATAGCAACAATGAGGTGCCCTTATACTTTTTGAGAAAGTTATGGGTTGAGTTTAAGTTGGGTAAAAAACCCAACTATTTTGATATGAGGTCATTTTAGGGAGTTGGGTGTGGCATGCCTCAACATAGACTAGGAGCACGAGTTGATCCTTAGCGACGTGATCCAATTGCTCCTATTGTTCCTCTTCCTTCTCCTAGTGTTCCTGCTGCATTTTAGCAGCAAACCATGTTATCGGTCAAGAGAATTGAGTTCACTTTCAGGACATCTCACTCAACAGTCTACACATGCGGCCACTGAAGTGGCCAATAGAGAGCATGGAGGCTCGAGCTATAGGGATACTCAAACATCCACTTCAGGTGACGCACATGCATCTGGGATGGGGTCATACCTGAATTTACTATATTCTGAGGATCGTCCTACACAGGTATGTTCATCTTTTGAACTTAAATTTAATTCAAGTTTGAAATATGAAAAATTCATATAAATAATAACATCAAATTATATATATAATATAATATTAATTCAATAAGTGTTTGGTGCAGATGCATGATCATGTGATGCCTAAAATTCAATATGATCATCGTGTGCATATGTCGAGTGTTGTAGATCTAGGCTCACCTTTTGGACAGGTACTTGAACCAATATATATATTAAATAATTTGTGTGGATATATATATCTAATTTAATTTGAATTTGTACACATTTGTGAATTGATATATTATATCTAGATGTAGGGAGGTCATACAATACCTAGTACTGACCAACCGCAAGTTACAGTGGTGAGCGCTCCTGAGACATCATCAGCTCAAGTGCATGCTTTCAAAAGTTTGTTAAGTTTAAATTAAATAGACATCATAGATCTAATTTATTTTTTTCATTTACATACACATGTGTCAATGATCTATACGAACTGTTGTACATCTATATGCAGGAATTTCATGAGATACCCATGGTGGGCCGCGCACCTAAGACATCATTGGCGTTTATGCATGGGAAATCTCAGGTGCGTGATCATGAGGTCATATCATTCGAGGTTGTAAATTTTACTTTAAATCTCCTATACAATTTTTATGGACCTTTTAAATATATATATATTCTAGGTTTTCACATATTGTTTGCTTTATATGAATATGCAAGATATAGTAGATCAGGCATTTGCATCTTCTCCATTGACAGTTATGCTACCCGTTGAAGAAAATGTACCAGTTACAGATTCACATGATCATATGGTAATTTATGCATACTAGATATCATTTTTACTATATATAAATACTAGATATTTAATTAAATTTATTTTTATCTAAAAGTTTATATTTTCATGTTT
>VDFB02254151.1:34456-82073 GCA_007258455.2 Sequoia sempervirens | reverse complement strand
GAATATACATGAGAAGGTAAGAGAACATAATAACAAGATGAATATGTAGTATAAGGCTAAGGCATATCAGAAGAGGAGGTATAAGGAGTTTCAGATTGGTGATGAAGTGATGGTCCACTTCAGAAAAGAAAGGTTTCCAGTGGGAACCTATAACAAATTGAAGATGAAGAAGTTTGGTCCCTATAAAATTGTAAAGAGGCATGAATCAGGGAATGCATATGAGGTAGAGTTGTCAGATGGAGTCAACATTTCCCCTGTGTTCAATATTTTAGATTTGATAGAGTATCATGAAGGTGGCATAGAGGAAGTACCAACAATAGAACAGTATGGTATTCCAGCACCTACTTCAGAGAAGGAGTAGATTGAAGAAATCTTGGATAGCTGTGTGGGAAGGAGTACCAGAAACATGCAATATGAAGAATATTTGGTGAAGTGGAGAGGAAGGCCTATCAAAGATTCATCCTAGTTGTCTAAGGCAGAGGTTGACCGTTTGGGTTTTCCTCAACCATCTAAGACATGACGAGGTCACTTCTCAAATTACCCTGGGTGTCTGATGCAGGAGCATCCAGTGGTGTGAGGGCAATCTTGCATCACCCAAAAAAATGTTTTCCATTTTTGTTCCTGTTGTTTCTTTTTGTAGATGTTTTTGCATTTCTGGATACCCTTTTCGTCGAATAAGAGTTTCTAACTTGCAGAACTGCTTTTCTGCCTTTTCTGCTCAACTGCTATTTTTAGCAGGTGTGAATTTGAAGGCGTGGGAAGACAAAAATTTAGGGGAAGGTTCAAGACAAAAAAATAAACACTTTGGCGAAAGAATCAGGTCAAGATCATTCACGGTTTGAAAGTTATTCAAGTTCCAGTTTTTGCTTTTTGCCCTAAAAAACCTTCCAAGCTCAGTTTGAGGCACTAAACGGTCTCGGATGGGCCTGAAAATTTGCGGAAATGCCAAAGTGGGTGCCATAGACCCTATTTTGAGGAGCATCATCTTTTCGAGAGCTTTCCGAAAAGGAATTATCATTGAAGATCCGACAGTACGATTAAAAGTTATGGCTTCCGGAAGTTGGTGCATATTTTAGAAATGTGCTAATTTCGAATGTGAATTTAAATTTGAATTTCAAATTGTAATATTTGGCACCAAACCGCCAAAACTCATAACTTGAATTTTTTTTTGGCTCCAAGCGGAAACGGGGCTATTTATGGGCTAGTTTCTGATTTTTGGGCAACTTTTTGGAGAAAGAGTTCGCATGCTACGAAAAGGGGATTTTCTGTAATTCTGTGATTTTTTTTTTTTGAAACTTCTGTAGCTTGCATGTATCACAGAGCTCGAGGATTTGAGATCCTGTGCATGTAATAATTTCATTATTGAATAATAATAAAGTTTGCTAGTTGTGTGCATTATTTTTGTGTCTCGGGTTTGCTCCCTCGTCAAATATGGAGTCAAAGTAAAAAGAAGACAATCCTAGTTAATCTACTAGTTAGATCTAGGATCTCTTTTCCTACTCTACACATGGCCTTGTATTTATTTTAAGGTATGTAGGCTAAATCTTGAGATCAAAATACTCTTAGGTTCTTAATTAATGATTTACAACAATATGTATTTGAAGGCTTTGTGTAGAGTGCAATTTAGCTTGAATGATCATGACTATGATGTAATTTTGTATTTATAAGGATATATTCTTCCTCTCTATTACTTCATTCAATCATCAAGTATTAAAAATAGTGTTTTGAATGTCGATTTATTTTGTAGAATATAAGTATTCAAACTGATTGTTGGCATGCTCCTTTGTATTGTTAGTGTGAAGGATATTTCAATATCCTTAATTATCTATTTCTCAATAAATTTCTTGAAGTGTTGAAAATTTCCAAATGCTTCATTCTTCTTATAAAAAACTGACAATTTTAAAGCAGGAAAAAATATCAATAAAATTAATTTGATAATAACATTTATTCAATGACAAACTAGGAAAAGCACCCACAAGATCATTGTAAATCAACTCAAAGAATTTTCAATTTCTCTTAGCCTTTGATTTGTCATATTTCTCTTTGATATGTTTCCCCAAGGCACAACCATGATATAAACCATCAAAGAAGGATGTTAAAGGAATTCCCTTAACTAATTCATGACCACTTATATGTTGAAGGTAGTGGTCATGTAAGTGATAAAACTTCGCATGTCATAATTTTTCTACATCATCCAAGTGAGTAAAACAAGCCTTGGAAAGTTAATGAGGCACAAAGCATGAAATGGTTTGCAAGCATTCCTTTTGGTCAACCTAAGGGCAATTAAAGAATCATATTCAAGATTTCAAATTACGGATATGTTTAGATTAAATTCAACTCAATTTCCTAAACATGTATGAGTAATATAATAGATGGACATGAGTGAGCTTGAAGAAAAGGAATATAAAGAAATACTATTTTTAAATTTCCCGCCATCTATGTCAATCCCCCCCCAACCTTTCAACATCCACTATTGAATCATCACCCATATATATAGTGAAAGTAGAGCTTGACTCGAGTGTAAAAACTAATCCCTAGATGAGCCCATATGGATTGTTGGACCTAAATCAAATATCTAATTCTTTAGAGATGATAAAGAGAAAATGATTGTCAAAGACTTTTCTTTTAATTTCTTAGTTTTGGAGTAGGACACATTACAATAATTAAGATCATTAATCTTATTCGTCTTTAGAAGCTTTGTCAATGAGTTACTCTCATTGCATAGATTTAGATGCATCATGAAGCCCTTCTTAAAGTAATTGGACTTAGCCACCCCCTCCCTTCACCCACTCTCCCTCGCCCACCTTCCCCCAACCACCTCCCACCCATTAATTCACCTCCCATTGTTTGAGTAGTAGAGGATTCTTTCTCTATCAATTTCTTTGGTTTCTTCTCCTACTTTTTGTTCATCTTTAATCCTTTTTACTCTTATAAGATTTGTTGGAAATCATCAAAATGGACTTGGAAGACTTGATGTTTCCCCATTTGAATGAATTTATCCTTCCCATGAGTGAAGCATTCGACAAATGCATGAAAGGTTGACACAATAAAAATAACTCCTAAGTCATCTCTAATAGAATTTTGATAGAAATAATATTCTAGAACAAAGTTTGAGAGAATTCTTACAACAAATTGTGCATCCAATTTAGTAATTTGACATTGTTCTGATTTTTGTCAAAGGAACTTCAAATGTGCTTCAAAGTTCTAAATGCTTTCAAAGTAAACTAGATAAAGATAACTTAACTCATTTTCTATTTAATGATTGCCAGTATAATTGGTTGTACTGTTAAAACCTTGAATTCTAAATATCATTACACTTTTTTTATTTAGATGTTGTTATTTCAATTAAAAAGATTTGCAGTTGTTTATTTTAAGTTTTGGTTTGTTTTGGTTTTTAATATGACATAAGATGGTATGAATATACAGATTTACACATTGATGATTGTAAAAAAAATAAAAAATCCTGACTTTGAACTAAAGACGATAGCTTAATATATTTTAAAATGCAATGGCAAATATACAATAAAATACATGGGCGTAGTAAAAGAAGAAGGGAGAAAATAATGAAAAGTCTGAATGTTAAGCAATAGAGAAGTGAAAGGAGCATGCGAGAAGACAAATTGGTGGAAAAAAGAAATGGAACGTAGCAAAAGCCAAGGGAAAAATTAAACTCTGAAAAGGAAGGCAGAAAACAAAGGTAGGTGTGCGCCACATTGCCATGAGTAAAGAGGTATTTAAAGATTTAAAGATAAAAAAATATAAGAGCAGATAGGGAGAGGGAAGATAGGCCGCACCACTTCTGAAAAAGAGATCTGCAAAACTTAAAATGAATAAATGAAAGAACTGCAGATTGGGATGGAAAAAAAAAATATCATATGGTTTCATCATTATTATGTTTTACATCAATGAGTTTGTAAAAGTCTATAAAAATATAATAATCTTATTAAAAATTAATCAACTATAAAAAATATATTAATTAAGAAAATTATAAATATAATTCTTATAATAAATGTTAGAAATAATTAATCTTTTATTTTATTTTCTTAAAAAGTATAATTTATAATAATATTAGATAAAAAATTAAAATCTTTATTTAGAATTTAAAAAGTAATAATTTCAATAAAAAAATCACAATACAATATAGAATACTTATAACCAAAGATATTGCATCCTTTATCTTAACAATCATTAATCATCTTTAAATCAATATAATGATTATAAAATTTAAATTAAAACTATTTCCTAAAATTAAACCAAATTATATTTATATCTACAATATATTGTTTAAGTACATCAATAAAAAATATAAAATTTACCTATTTTAGAAGTATAAAAACTGAAACTTTCATAAATTCAACTTAACAAAGTATGTTTTTTAATTCAATTACAAGAAGAAAATATAATTAAAGTAGTGTCTTCAATAGGATGTAAAGATTTATCTTCGTAACCTGAAACACCACATCACAAGACAAACATAAATGATTATGCATTTCAAAAAAACAAATATTAAATAGGCTTATGATTTTTTTAACTTACTTTAGGTGCAAAGAAGTATTCAAATCTTTAGAATCGTCCATGTTTGCTTGTAATTGAAGTCCTTGGCTCTTTGTTTGGAGTTCTTTCAGCTTCACAACACACTCATATCACTAATCATTAGAGTTTTGACAGTAGTAATCTTTATATTATTATAATATAATCTAATTTAAATTTTAACTAATATAATTTCAAAATCATTTATTTTTTGGAATGGCATTCAAAGTATTTGTAATAAATATTCTTAATCATTTTGTTTAAAAAAAACTATTCTAATGTAAATCTATTGTAAAAGTAATTCATATGTTCAATATTTTTTATTAAACTATACCTTATGATAAAGATTGGCATTTTCTTCCATGAGCTTGTTTCCCTAAAGAAAAACTCATAATTATTAACTCACGATTTCATTCAACATAATAAATCATCAATAATATATCTTAAATACAATATGTCAAGAGAAATAATACAAATTGCATTTTCATTACAATTTTTTAAAATAATTAAATTAAATATAATAAAACAATTAGAATTTCAATAGAATAAAAGAGATTGAATAATAAAAAATTATTTAGAAAATCACTCATTCTTTAAAAATTCCTATAATATATTAAAATTAAATGTTAAATTTTAAGGCATCACTTTTAACAAAAATATAAAGAAAATAATTTGTCTTAGGAAAAAAAATTGGTCATAATCTATATAATATTTTAGTTATCATAAATTATTGAATGAGTTAATAATTTGAATTGTTATTCTAAAATATTTGATAATAATAATAATTATACTTTAAAAATAAAAATTTCAAAATATGTTATAAATTATATTAAAAGATTAAAATAATTTGCAATGTATTTAGAAATGATAAGGTTTTATAATTTTTTGATAAAATAGGATTCACATATTACTCTTCATTAAAAATAATTTAAGTATATATTTTTAAAATGGGTGGTATGGAATCACCCCCTAAACCAAACAAAGCATCACATTAAATACACATATATGTTTGGGAAAGAAAAAAATTATAATGGATGAAACCACAATTATAATATCATATAAAACTATACAACTTCAGTATCTCTAACATTGAGATAGAAGGAAATTCCAATAACATCATCGAAATGTTGAACTCAAGAGCTTCTAGTCATTGGTCATTCAAGAACATAATTTTTTATCCAATGAAACTTCTTAAATGCTTCAAGAATTTTAAAAATTCCTATACTTATTGAGAGGGTAATCAATTGGCTAATTGGTGTAGCCAATTTGGGAGGCTCAATTAACTACTACATATATTAATATGGAATATTTTCTCTACCCTTGAATATCAAAGAATCTTTTTTTAAATGAGGTCAATAATTTCTCTTAATTTCATGTCATCATTTTGCTTAAATGAATTGATTAGGCATGATCCATTTAAATTCCAAGTACCTTGGTAATCATTTCATCTCAGAGATTCTTGCAAATTGGGATATGATTGTAGTGGGTTCCTTGTATCATCACTTATTCTTCCAAGTGATCTTCAGAAGAGGAAAAGGTATGCCAATAATGAGTGGCCTACTAAAATAACAAGACTGAGAACCTATCCCCAAAACCTGGTGTTATCAAGCTTGATGTTGATATTGTATTTTTTGAAGATAAGGTTAATTTTATTTTTGTAGAGTACCAAGCAGCCTTTGGTCTCTAGAATATATCTAATTTCAATTAATGGTGTTTTCCTTTCCTTCTCTTCATTGTTTTTGTCTATGATTTTTCTTGTTTCTTTCTATTTGTTCCACTCCTCATGGAACTTGTCTTGCTCATCATTTTTCTAATATGATGTAAAAGGGTGTGTGCTCTTTCAAAAACCAAGCTTTCCCTTTATTAAAAAATTATTAAATCTTGCAATATTATGGGTCTTCTCATCATCAATCTTGGATCTCCAACCAACATTTGAAAAGTCTTTGATACAAAATCATCTTAGGGGATTGATCAATCCCAACAATATTATTTTGTATTTTTTGCATCTAGTAAATTTATGGATTTCTAGTGATAGTTAGGATATGAGGTTTTAATATAATGTTTTCATCAAGATAAAAGAATGTGTAGTGGTAATGCAAAGACTTTTGGTGGAGTTATTAATATTACACCTAACTATGGAGTTGTAGTAACAAAAAAGTATCCCTTTTCCTTACATAATTTGGGAATAATTGACATTGAATTTACTTAATAGTGCCTTGGTTTAGTGTTGTAATGTGTTGTACACATTCACATTAATATAAGGCCCCTTTTTAACAAAATGTACTTAAATTGTACCCTTTTATGGTGTTGTAAAGTGTTGTCTAGTACACTTTCACACTTATCTAGGGTTTCATTAATTAATTGTGGTTAATTGAGCTTAATTAGCCCGTTTAATTCAAATTTAAGCCTTCTTAATGACACCTTCTGAAGGATCTATCCCAACACCCAATAATCAAATTTCATAACATTAAATTTGGAAAAATCAAGGTCCTTAAAAAAGGTGCTAGGACCCCCCTTTCTATGCATATTTGAGATGGTCTTTAGATGTAGTTTCCACCCCTCAAAGCAAGGTCCTAGAAACTTGTGCTAGGACCCATTCGCCTGTAGTGGCGAATGGGTCCTCCTCACATAGGACACCCTTTTTTTCATTTAATTTTGGCAAGATTCTAATGATTTTTAGTCCTAGATCTGGTGTCGGCTTGAATTATTTGAATTTCAGGGTTAATCTCTAGATTTAATATAAATATGAGGTTAATTCACATTGTTTCTCCTAGAAATTTTATGTGGCTTCATGAGATAAAGAGCAAGAGCATTATAGAGAATCTCAAAAGTATTCAAAGGCAGATTAGTGAAGTTTATTATAGTAATTCAAGATCATTTCATCATGTCAAAGGCATAGTGCATTCAAGCATGTTGTTGAGCTAAGATTGTTGATGTAGCATTAAGGATCTACTTGCAAGCATTGTTTCACATCATATTTGAGATCAAGATCTACATTCTTCATGGCCACTTCATGTTAGTTTGTAGATTTATACTCCAAGACAACTTCCAAGGTGTCAACATTTCATCATTTCATGTTAATGCTTCAATTTCATCATTTCATCATTTGGTTTAATTACCTACTAGGGGTTTGACTGAGGCAAACCCCTATTCACTAACAATCAACAAGTTTTTCTTCTCTTGACTATGTGTTTACAAATTTACAAGTTGAAGATCAAGTGGAGAACAAATTTGAAGCAAAATTGTCAAAATTGTCAAGTTGCAAAGTTGTCATTCATAGTGCAAGAACACATAAAGAAGGCTACATAATTTTCTATAGGTTTTCGGGAGTTGACAAGCTAAGATATGAGAGTGCAGGAATCAAGGAACAGGACCCAGATCTCAGTTTCAAAAACCCTAACATGGACCTATTTTCCACTAAAGGCGAATGAGTCCTTTGTGCCCTAAGAGGCTTCTTGTAGCAAGTTACACATCATTTTGAGCTCTATAAACTCCCCTCATAGTTGCTATAATAGTTAGGGTTAGTTTATGATTGTTATTTAGGCACTTTGGTCCTCATAATTGCATGTTTTATAGTGGAAAGTAGTGGTTCATCATCTTGATAAATTCATTTTGATAAACCCTACTTTTTTATGAAACAGGATTTCGATATAATTATGAACTTGTGTGGTAATTCCTGGGCAGTATTTTGTGTCTCAAAGAATTTGTGATGACATATTACTCATTATTGGCTTATCTTTGACCACTTACAATGACATTAGATTTCAAGCATTTGAATTAGAATTTTTTTCCATAACTTGGTACAAAAAATGATACATCACACATGTGGTAAAGAAGGGACCAACCAAAATCATTTTCAAGATGTGAATGTATATATTTTATCATTTGTAGTCATTTTTCTTCTTAGTTAAGATCTATTTTTGGGTCCCAAAGAAGTTGATTCTTTCTTATATTTTGGTATGATGTAAGATGGTTGTAAATAGTAAGTGCATTATAGGATTGTCCTTATATACATTTTTATTAGATTATAATTTTTTTCCCTAATAGATGTAGAAAACGTTCCTCTGGTAATACCTAGATAAACTAAGGGAGTATGCTCATTTAAGGTTGATTAGTATAATTTGAGAACCAAAGAAAAATACCAAATCAAGCATTAAAATAAAATAGCTTGTGATTCAACTAAAAGCTCAAAATTCTAGTAGCACATTAATTTTTACTTGAATATTTAATTTTTTCTCCATGAAAGGAGTATAAAGAGGATAAAATACTTGTGGTAGTGCTCATGCTACAAAACTGGTACAAATTTCATATGTGATTTGATGATGAGGTATTTTGTTAGGTTGATAGTTGGATGTGATATTTTTTGTAAATAATTTGTATCATGAATGTAAGGGTATGTGTACATGATATAAATCCTTGAAGCTTGATGTGATAATTGTGAATGAATAAAAATATCATTTTCTTAAATTTATTTATATATTTATTCTTTATTGTCAACTATGTGAGTCAATTCCTATATTAGGCTACATTGGTAGAAGTCTTTCATAAAACCCACCCTTTCCACATCAATGGTATCAAAGATATATTTTGAGTCTTGAAAAAATAATAAGGTAAAGATTGTGTCAAGTTTCAATTTTGCATCCTACAAGTTGAAATCTAAGTGAGAACAGTGGATTTGAGTTCTACGAGAGTGAGTTCATGAGATCATCTTCTAGCTATATGAGTGAGAAGATTTTATATTAGTAGTTCAATGAATAAACCAATTTGAGGGTGAAGAAGATCTCTTCCAACACCATTTTTTGTGTAGAAAGTATATAAAGAGGAAAAGAGGTGAATAAGTATTTTAATACTATTTTTTGGGTAGAATATTTTTAAAGTATTAAAGGTTTTTGATAGAGAATTCAATATGAGGAAATCAACATTAAGCAATACTATGTTTAGCTCTCCCCAAGAGAAGATAAATGTGAAGATATGAGAAGATAAAAACACTACTCTAACATATAATTTTTAAGTGTAGGCAAGATAAGATGAAATCTAAGATCATGAAATATTACAGAATAAAAAGTAATTTATGAGTAGTTCGAGTGTCAAATATGAGCCACAATATAGGTATTTGTGTAATTTATTTTTATTATAATGGTCAAATTATTTTTTGTTAAAAAAGAAATTCAATAATAAATTGAGTTCAATTCTAGTTTGAAAAGATTCCTAAACAAGAAATGAAAAAACGTAGAGAAAGCTAAAACAGTCACTAACAATAAGTAAATAAAAATAGTTGTGGACCCTAATAAGAGTGAAATAATAAGACTCGTGGTTAGTAAGAGTAATTTTGTAGTGTGGGGATTTACAAGGTCCAATAGTGTAGAGAGAGTAAGAGGATGTCTGGTAATTCAACATATATCAATAGATGTAGAGGGAAAGATGACCTATATGAAATACATTATTATAGGATTGCAAAAAATAAAAGATATCAAGATAATGATCAATGTGAAGAAGTGTTTGAGCTATATGACCCATTTTATTTTTATCTCACTCTTCTTCCCACTGATTATCATCAATTTTTTAATCAATATTTCTTTTATTCACTCTTCTAAAAAATAAATTTCAATCTTGTATAATTTTTTGTTATATTACAAATCTTCTTATAAAATATTACAAAATAAAATAAGCTCTATAGACTTTCAACTTGAAAAATCGGTTGTGATTCTACAAAAGAAATGTTGCTTCAATGAAATTTATACTATGTGATGTAGAGAAGATTTAGACTATAACTATAGAATAATACAAGTTTTCAAATACGTAATAAAATTATAGCCTCACATAATAATTGAATTTGTATACCCTTATCATGATTTTTTCACCATTTTATCCCTTTTATCATGTGTGTTTTGTGTCATGTTTTGACCCTCTTTTCCTATCCATATTGTTCCACTTGTGTTTTTTTAAGCCTTTTTTATCCTTCCTAAGTGACTTTTTATGTTTAATTGTTGACCATTTTTTATGTCCTACCTGTTATCATGTGTTTCCCTAAGTTCTTGACCACTTTGTTTGTTTGTCTTGCCTTAATATTTTATTCCTACACTTGTTCTTTGTGTGAAACCCAAATTTTAGTTGCTTAAATAATTTTCTAATAAGCAAATTTTATATTTACATTGACATTTTTTAGCTAATGTACCCTAGGAACTTGAGATTGTTTTTCATTCAAGAACATTGCCTACACACTGACATTGAATAGATAAATTAGCTATTTTCATCCTCTTTCCAAATATTTTGGATGGAATGTCATTCATCCCAATACCTACCCATCTATCACCTTCACATCCTCAAATTTCCAATTCTATAAAAAGGCATGACCTTTGCCTCATTCAAACATAAGAAAAGCAATTTTCTAGATAACTCATAAAGGTTTCCTATTTTTATCCTAAGCATGACATCATTATATAAATTTTAGAGAGAATTAGCTTTAAACTCCAACACTCAAAATATTTTTATCTTGCTTGGATAATTTTCGATCTTGGATTCTTCAAACTAAGGTCTTGATTTTTTAAGGCTTTAAGCAAGGTATGCATTCCTTTTGATTACTTTTGCATGAAAATTAGATTATTTTTAAAAAATAATGTAGGGAACTCTTCCTCATCCATACCAACACCGTTCTACTCTATCACTCTTTATTTTCTATCCCACTTTTAACCCAAATCTTTTCTTTGGCCTTTTTATATTAATTTCTAATGTGTATATATATAAAAATCAAAATATTTCTATCCAAACTAGCTCATCACCATCACTTGCTTTTCAAAATACCAATCCTTTAGATCACTCTATTTTATTCCTCTTTGGTCACCCAAACTCCATTTTTCATACATACATGCTTCTCATCCACCCAATGTCAATGCTCATCCTTTTTCATCACCCTCCAAAGGTTCTAGCCTAATTCAATCCTAGATAACGTTAGATATACTTCATACTAAGTTTTCTATGAACCCTAAAGATTGATCATGAAGATTTAATCACCTAAATGTGCTTCAATTTTTTTCATTCATAAATCATAATTTGAATCTTATTTACATTAAATGAATCTCATGGATCCATGCTTGATCACTAATTGAGGCAAAATCCCCTTGGTTTTATAAGATTTTTCATTAGGAGCTTTATGTTTGCATGTCTATTTTTTAGGACTCTATGACATATTAGACAAATTGAAAGGAGACAAAGTAACAATATAATGTAATCATTTCAAAGCATTAAGAACTATATTTTTGATCTTCTAAGGACATGAACTTTTTTTTTCCATCCATCTTTGGACCTCGTTATCCTATTCATAGTTTATCTTTTTTCCTAGCCATGAGTTTCCATTTAAGGCCCTAAATTAGCTCCATTTTTAGCTAAAACAATCACATAGGTCCTTGGAAGCTCCTTAGGTCCATCCCTAATCATAAATTAGTATAATTTAGATGAAACACTTCTAATTCTAAATTTTAATTCAATATTTCATTAACATTTTATACTTTGTCTTCAAAAAAATTTCATGTCTAATCTAGATTTATAAAGATAAAATCATGTGAGTAGCCTCTTCTCCATGTCTACTTGATGTCATTATAGTTTGAAGACCCTATTATATTATTTACTAGGTGAACTCATTGTATTATCTCAAGTCATTTTTTGTTTCACTGTCATGCATTGGCATATCTCAAGTTTGATTCTATCCCTCTTTTAGCTGTCACAAGTGTACATCTTTGGAAACTCATAAAAAATAGTCACTAAGCTACGTGGATAATTTCAAGTCCTTGCTACCTACCTAAATTAGGTTGTTTGCCTATACATTACCTCTACATAGGCTATTTGACTTCTCACAACCTTGTCCTATATGTACAAATGCTCCTACATTTTATAGGAAGGTGTAGAATGAAATTTCTAATAAATTCTATAACTCTCACACTCTAATTTGGGTGCCATTAGATCTTGTATCTCATGAGAAATTTTTATTTTTAGATACATCTATATGTGCATTAGATATATAATGCTTGGTAATTGAGACAACCTTACATACTGAGGTCTCTTTACCTTATTGACTTGAATATTTAATTTTTGTTCTAAAATTTGTTGTTTTATGTTCCATGTGTGTGTTGTGTTTTCTTTATGTGTGTATTATGTTTTCCTCATGTATTTTGTGTGTTTTCTTTGTGTATTTTTTTTTCTCTATGTATTATGTGTGTTTGCTTCGTGTATTCTTTGTATCCATTGTGTTGCTTTATGTATGTTTTGTGTACTCTTTTTTTATTATTTATTGAGTTCTTTATGTATGATGAAATCTTGCCTTGTCATGCATGTGATATATCTACTTCATATAAATGTCTTAACATTATGGATTGATATGATCCTAAGTTGGGGACTAGCACACCTGTCCACTTGATGTCATGTTGTCTCTTCAATGTTTTGATAAAATAATTATTCCTTTAGTTGGAGTATGAATGTAAGATCATACTCTCACTAAAGTGGGGGATAAATGTAGTGTCGTAAATTTTCTTGACCTCAATAATTTCACACTACATGGACCCCCTATTTTTACTACAACATTTATTATAATAATAATTTATTCATTTTGAGGCCATATTGATAAAATATATTAAATTCCCCGACAACCCAATAAACTTGGGGCAAATTTACATAATCATCAGTGGTAGTGCCCTTGACCTTAAAGAGGACCTAATTCAAATTTGATGATTTGGTTTCAATTCTTGGAGGATTAAAAAGATCCTAAATTGGCCTATAATAAAAATATATCAATAGGGATGCATATATAAACAAGTTTTCTTCCCATTTCAACATTAGAGAGAAAGAGAAGACATATGAACAAAAAGCTATTATAGTGTATTTATTGTAAAGTTGTATTGAGTTATCCTCTACATTCTAGCTACAAAAATTTATGGTGTTTTATGGACTGACATTTTGCAAGTCTTCAAGTCATTCAAGCATCCATCAAAAATCTTTGGTGACAACTTATAGTGTGGAAATCACTTCAAAAGAGATTTCATACAAAGTTAATATTGCCATTTAATTATTTATTGTTTCAATAAATTATTGTTGTTTTCCCTCTGCCTGAACTAGGTTAAGCCCTCTTGATCATCATGGATTTTTTGTTTGTGGATGTAGAAACACCAAAAAAACATTTAACTTAGGAAAGCCCCTATAAAACACAAAATCCCCCCCCCCCCCTTTTTATGTGTTAAGGATAGATCCAAAAGTTTTGTCAATAGATGATCACACGAAACACAAAATAGATTGTAACCTACCTTCTAAATTTTGTAGATCCTAAAAAACTACTTTTCTAGCCTAGGGCAATACCACCCTTGACCAACCAATTTAGGCCCAATTTTCAGTCACAGATTCCTCTTTATATCCTCTTTCCAAATATGTTTGTTTTGATAATTTTTGTTTTTTTTTGTGTGATAAATTATATTTTTAGATCTAGGGTTTATGTTAAATAGGCTTGTTAAAACATACATCAAATTTATCCTTTTTCCAACTCAAGAGAACCAAACCCTAAGAGATTGGCTCTCCTTTGTGGCAGAAAGTCAATCATCAAACCCTAGTTGGTTTGTGTTTGAATGTGGATTCAAAGTGAAAAGAATTTGATCCTAGTTAATCTACTTATTGGATCTAGGATCTTTTTTTCTCAACAATGTGATTTTATGATAAGGCATTCTTGAAGTTAGCAGTTGGTGGTGAGATTAATTAGTATTATGAGTTATATTGTGATTCTAAGGATGTTTGGACATGATTGTAAATCTATGAAACTTGATTTAATGATTGTTAATAAATAAAAATATCATTTTTTGGAAGTTCTTTGTGTATTTTACTTAATAATATATTATGTGAGTATATATTTTAATAGGCTACATGGATAGATAAAATTTAATTTGACCCTTCATTTATGACTACATAAATTTCCATTGTCTAGAAATGGCTCCCAACTAATCTTATCATGTGAAATAGTTATTTAGAATATTGATAATCCATATTCTAAATTACAAGTGTCAATTTTAGAAATTTATCATTAGTCTTCAAAGGATACCCCTACCCATGTCATAAAGAATATGATTCAAATGGTCAATCCCTAATGGGAAATGGAGACCAACCAATATATCTAAGAGATACCATAGATCCCAAAAAGAAATTTGGGAGTGTTATTCTATGTCTCTACTATACCCTATCCCTTATCCTTGTGAGTGAGACCACACATGAGAAATAGGTAAATTGATTGAAACATTTCCATATCATAGGGAGCATTACCCTAGTTATCAAGAAGCACCTATAAATCCATGAATTTTGCATAATCCTAGTTGACATAATTGAATATTCAAAAGAACATTGGAAATTATTACTAACTTGGTATATAAAAAGATATGTTGATTAACAAAAGAATTTAAAACTAACGTTCATTTTTTATCTTCAAAAATTGAAACTAGGGTTCCCACTAAAAAAAATGTCAAATCTAGGTGAAATTAAAAGGTAATTTTAGTTAATTCCCTATGCAAAAATTAGCTCCATGGAAAATAATAGGCAACAATTATTTGAAAAAATTTTCTAGAAGAGTGAACCAATTCCAAGAGAACTACATTAAAATCCTCAAAATAAGAATGTTATCCTCTCATTGTCACATGCAAAGTAGACCTCCACTTGGGGACATAAATAACATCATCAATCCCACATAAGCCATATTATTTAAAGCCTCAAAGAAAATTAGAACCCTAGTTGCTAGAATGCTCCTAAGTAGTTTACTAGAAGGAAAGTATGAGTTACTTTTGGAAATAAGACCTAACATCTTAGAGGGGTGGTGGGCCTAGATCAATTGGCTAAAGCATCATGTTGTAGGCAATAGGTCACGAGGTCTAGTCTCCCCACTATCCTCATGGTACCAGAGGCATGTCACGCCAGCATCACTAGTCACGTGAAAAATGTTTACCAAGTGCATTGCAGTTTATAGGGAGCCGGCTACACAATTCCAATTCTTGTAGTCTAAAAAAAAAGACCTAACATCTCAGAGTATAAATGGATTCACAAAAAAATGTATTACACTTCTCTCTATAAATGAGTAGCATCTCCTATTAGCAATAAGATGTAGAACAATACAAGATTTTATCACACATAGCCTCATACTTTATAGATAGAAATACTAAAAGAAATCATCAATCTCCATATCACAAACCTCTCATAAAATACCCAATTGGAAAGTTTACAAATATTCCTCAATCTAAATTGAGTTATATTTAGTAGATTAAGAAATATTGGGTTGGTTTTTTTGAAATCCTTCTTTGAATTTTTAAAAATATTTTTTCTTGGTAAATTATCAATAGAGAAGTTAGGGATAAAATCATTGAAATAAGTTGGTTCATGAGTGGATTGGAGCTATACTCCTACTCATGGTAACTAAAAATTGATAGCTTTTCTACCCATACTATTTTTCCCTAGTCTGTATTTCTTGAAAATTTTACATGTGGAATATTGAGACCCAAATATTTTAGAGTTAGTGGGAATTCTCTAAGAATATTTTAGTCTTGTGATACAAGGATTTTTCAAATCCCATATGAACATGCAATAATTTGTGTCTTACTATACGATTTTAAAGGTTTTCCTTTGAAAACAATATTCTCTCATCATCCTTAGTCTCATAGAACCGACTTGTCTTCTCTAAAGGTCCTGACCTCCTTTATTCCTCACACCATAACTTTGGTCATTTAGACAACTAGTGTAAACTTGGGGTATCGAGCTCCAAAACTAATCCCCTTAAAGCTTTATTTTCATCACCACATGAGAACTTCTCCTACAAGGATCTAGAAGCTAAAACATCCATGACACATTTCAACACATCCATCCTCCTCAAATTTACCTTAACATAAATAAAGAAAAATAATAGGAAGAACCACACCTAGAAAGAGGCCTCTCTTTGAAGATAATGGGGATGCATCTTCCCACCATGAAGCTACAAAAGCTAAAATTCACAAAAATGTGGCTCCCATGAAGCAGTGGATATAGACTTCAAATAAGATAAGGTAGAGTCAATTTCTAAAAAAGCTAAATTATTTACTTAATGATATTATTGCAAAGGGGGATTCGACAAAAAAAATATATAAATGAGGTAATTTAGCAGATTTTTGAGTTTCAATTTCTGTAAAAATTCAATTTCATAATTTTTTATCTTTTTTTTTGTTTTTAAAAAAAAGGGGTGAAAATTTATTGAATCAAAGAAGTATTACAAAGCAATAGGAAAAATCCCATAAAAGCAACCAACCAACCCCACAACAAAAGTCCCAAAAATAAGAAAAATAAGAAAACAAAAATGTAACAACAAATAGATGCAAAAATTCAATCTACTAGTGACAAGAATCTACCACTTTCCTTAGGAGCTATGAAGGTTCTCTCATGGAAGATAAGAGCATTAATGCCCCTAAATTTTTTTTTTTAATTAAATGACACTTAGACAAATTTTATAGATACATTATTCTCCTATATGAAACCAAGCTTTTCTCTCACCAAGGAAACTTATTTTCGTAAAACTAGCCCACTTGGGGCCTCTCTCTTGTGAGAGAGAATGGAGCATTTGTAGTCTCACTACTCTTTGGAACCCAAAATCAATCTGAGTAGAATGAATTAAAATAACTACTAATTAGATGTTGTTGGAAATTCATAGTTTATTTTTAAATATGACATCTGGCTTCTCAAAGTTTATGGCCCTTATGGGACAATTTCGAAGAATCAGTTGTGGAATCCTCTTTTTGCTCTTCTTTAGGCATAAAAAGATGATTTGGTTCTAGTATGTAGGGATTTCAATGTCATAGCAAGTAACGATAAGAAAATAGGTGGCATCATCCCCTACTCCAAATTTGTGTCAAACTTCAAAGAGTTCATCAATATTAATTATCTTTTTGATTAGCTATCAAACAATTATAATTTTAATTGGACTAATAGGTGAATTTTTCTCTAACGTATTATAGAAAGGCTAGATTTATTGGATATATGAATCTGAAAGATTCTCTAGTTCTATTCTACCTCTTACGGGCTCCAAATATAAATTTCCTTTAAAATCTGAGGCTGTGGTTTAGGGATAGAAAAATTTACCACTCTTCAATTTTTGGTGGGAAAATCTCCATAAATAAAAGGTTCAAGAATGCTCTAGCTCTACCACAAACTTTAATCCTTAAAATATAATATTAGAAAATAGATTAGAGAACATATTAACACCAAATTTGTTAAAAAAAAACATACTGAACAACTCCTATTATACTTAAATAAACCTATCATTAAATCTCAAAATTAAAAGATCTAAAGAAATTTTACTAAGGGGAGAAATCTATTGGCACCATAGGTCAAATGAAATTTGGCTAAGAGAAGGAAAAATTAATATAAAATTCTTCCATACCTAAACTAAGATCAAAAGACATTCTAATAGCATTGCTATAATTAGATCCTCTCCAGGTTGGAAGTTCTTTCTTACTTCAAAAACATTTTATCTGGCGTGAAATTGGAGCAGAAAAAAGCCTATCAAGATCTATTTTCAAATATTATCTCTCTTACTTTAGAAGAAAATAAAAAATGTTATTGGCAAAATTAACGGTAGGCTAAAATTATTCCTTTCATTCTTTTAGAGTAACAAGGTTTTGTACCAAGCAAAGACACAACTAAGAGAGTTTTAGTTTTCCATGAAGTAATTCACTTTATTTATACCCAAAATCTTTTTAACATGAAGATCACATTAGATATGATGAAAGTTTATGGTAGAATAAATTAGGACTTCTTATTGAATGTCCTAATTCAATTTATATTTCTTACTTGAAATGGAGCAAATGGACCTATTCATGCATTTGTCTCATATCCACTACTGACACTGCCACCATATCCACTGCGGCCATCACCATATCCATCACCGCTACTTCCTTTGTTGATCCCACTGCTACTTTCTCCCTGCGGCATTCCCACTCTCCACCATGAGGTTCAAACCTTAGACAGCCCAACTACTGCCCTTGCAACTTAACCGTTGTACCGCGGGGTCAACCCCAGATTATGAATTCTTATTACTGGTACCCTCGTGTAGTTCTTCAAATCTGTGAAGGATTGATAAAGAGGGATCTCATCTCTCCTTCCATTTATATTATAATGGTAGAGGCTCTAAATAGGTGTATCCAAACTGAATCTAGAAACAAATCATGAGCTGGCGTCAACAACCCTAGAATGAACGAACAAATCACCCATGCCTTATTTACAAAAGATATTATCATTTTTAGAAATGCCATCTTTGCAGAAGCTAAAACTATTTATAAAGTCTAACCAGGTTATTGTGCAGTTTCTAGCCAAAATATTAACTCTTCTAAACCAAAGATTTATTTTTAAACTCCGCATCTATTATTCAAAGAAGAATTTCTACGTCTTTGGGATTTAAACCAGAAGGGCTTCCGTGTCATTATTTGTGCAATCTATTATTCAATAGAAGAATTAAAAGTGAGTTTTGGAATCAGGTTATTTCCTCAATCTAATCTAAATCTCCTCTTCAAGCGGTAAGTGGTTAATGATGGGCAAGAAAAAGTATAATGGTTAAAGTTAGCCATCCCTATTTATATAATGTTAGTCCTGTAAAATCCTTCAGGCTTACGGTAGAGCTAGAACAGCTGATTAGAAGGAAAGGTAGTGCAATAAAAAAGGATAAATTTCATTTCTTGGATAGAATTCGTAAACCAAAATCCTCAGGAGGTGCTTGGATTCATGATGTGAAGCAGAAAATTTGGCTATTGGGATAAAATTGGTATGAAGTATTATGCAAAACCTAAAGAAGAAAAATGATGTCGCATACTACAGGCAAAGTATCCTGACTTAGGGGATTGCTAAATAATTTTTATATTCTCTAACCCCCCAGCAAGCACCAAAACATGGAACTTCGTCACCAACTGTAAAAAAAACAATTTTGCGTCACCTATCGTAGATTGTACGCAATGATGAGGAAGGATTCTTGGAATGGATACCCTCCTTGAGCTAGAGGGAGGATCTATTAGAAACTAAACAAATCTTGAAACAAGAAAAGGGCACAGGACTAAAACACTATTTATAGTTCACATCTGCAGATCCTTTTCCAAAAGAAAAACGGTAGCGCTTAGACCACTACAATATTCCTTTAAATCAGAAAGATATTATTTTTTTTAGCTCGAAGATTTTTCTTCTACTCTTTACGAGATGATGAACTGGCTTGGGTGGCTTCTAAATGACATGGTCATAACCCAAAAAAAATAAAAAAAGTTGGGTATCTTTTCAAATGTGTGATTTGTGGGCGAGTTGAGGAGGGGTTCTAGGAAAATTCACCATTAGCAATTCACTGTCAACAATTAATCGTCAACAATTCATCATCATGACAAATTCATTTCTAGAAAAGTTCATCACCAGCAATTCATCGTCATGGATAATTCATCACATATACAATTAGGAAATATCCACGACAATGAATTGCTAGCGGTGAATTTTCCTAGAGATGAATTTGTCATGGCAATGAATTGTTGGTGATGAATTGTTGGTGGTGAATTATTGACGATGAATTTGCCTGAAGCCATTGAGGACATCAGTCACCTTCTATTGAATTATAATTTTAACATTAAATGTTGGTTGACTAGGAATTTGGGATTCAAGGGTGTTTTCTCTAATACACTCTTGAGTGACTTTCTTAGTCAGCCATTTTTATATAGTGAATCTACATATGCATGTATTTATAATATCAAACCCTACAAAATTATTTGGCACTTATGGATTAAACATAATTTTAGAATATTTAAAAAAACTTTTTTCAAAATTGAAGACAAAATTTCTAGGATCAAAAGTTCAATCTTTAAAACAGTTATGTCCAATATTCTAAAAAATGCATTTAGGAAAAAAAAGTTCTAAAACTAGGACAATGAAATCTTGAAGCATTGGTCCTCCTTAAAACATCCTTTGATTCAGGGCTCCACTGTCATGGATAAGCCTAATCTAGCTAGAAGTTCTACTTGTTGATCTCCACCTCCATCTACAATGGTTAAACTAAATTTTGATGGAGCCACCACAGGTAACCTATGAAAGACATGTTGTATGATCAATGATAATATTGACAATCTATTAGTGGATACATTGAGGAAACTACCAAATGAAACAAAAAATGTCATTGAAGTTTATTTCCTACTTATGGGGTTTGAATTGGACAAAAAAAGAAAATTTTACAAACATTTCTATTGAAGGAGACTCAAAGATTGTCATTAATTCAATTACAAATAAAAGGGCTTCCAACTAGAGACTTCATATATTTCATTCCATATGAAGCTTATTGGAAATCTTTGAAAATTGTATTTACAACCATTGCTACAAAAAACTAATAAGATGGTTGATCATCTTGTTAACTTAGAAATTGACCAAGTCAAAGGCTCATGTGTTTTTACTCCATTCTTTGCTTCTAAGAATCATTTATTATCCAAAGCTCTTCATGAGGACATGGTAAAGCCTTAAACTTGGTCCCTTTCCTATTTGGTGGGAAGTTTCATTAATTTCATTCTTTCATTAAATCCCTTTCCTCTGGTTCATGCCCCCTTCTATATACACATGTTCCCTATTCTGTTGGTCTCCCTCACTATTATAATTTGTATATTAATCCATCTATGGATTGAATCTTCCTCGTGCCTTTGAAAATTTTTAATGAGAGACTACCAACTTATTTTCCCATGACAATTTTTTTAACTATAATGCACCTCTTACTTAAATGGACCTTCAACATAAAATACGATTGTCTCATAATTGCAAGTCATAACTTAGCTTTTTATCAACCTTCTTGATGGTACCAATCCTTCCAAACTTTTTGATTTGGTAGGAAACCTTTTGGTTACTAATTACTTCGGCTTACAAATATTATAGAGTATGAGAACATTGTGCATGAAAATGCACCTTTTTCTCACCTTCTATCATATTTTCCAACCCTTTTGATTTGTTTATTTGTGTTCAATCCCTCTCTAATCCCTTCATTTCCATTGAGCCCTTTGTTCAACCCCACACTCTACCTCATGCCCCACCATCTTAGCCTCAAATTATTGCACCACACTTTAACATAGGATAAATCCATGTGGAGGAGTGTCTCGAGACTAAACTAATTGCACAAGCCAATCTCAAGCAAGACAAAATTAATAGTGTTGATTCACCATTGTCTGATATTTCAATTTTCTAATACAAAATACAAAAAATTCCATATTACAAATAACTACAAATCAACAAATAAATAAACATATTCTAATTTTCCTTAATATTTACTTCTTGATCTCTTTAATTTAAATTTAACTACTTATTAATTATTAATTAATATAAGAGTGTTTTATTTCCATACACACCTACACTAAACAAAATGAAAGATATACTATCAATAACTTTTTATAATTAAGATCAAATTAGAGATAACATGAATATTTTGAATTCTTGTATTAGTATATATACTCATAACTTTGTGTGTGTATAGATAGGCTAAGCTAAATAAATATTTGAGAAGATAATAATAAACTAATCTTAAGAATCAAAAGATATGCAACAAATTTAAATTATACTTTACCTTTTTCTTTGACTCGATCATTTGTTCAATCATTTCTTGATTCTACATTTAAAACCATCAAATTAGGAAAATAGTATAAAATTAACCAAGTACTTAGTTTTGAAAGGAAAATATACCTAGCATAAGTAATTATTTTACATAAAATTTAAAATGAAATAAAAATTATACCTTCTTAGCTCTAACATGTTGCAAGCCTTTTTCAAGCTTTTCTTCTAATTCTTTTAATTGTTCTATAGTTAACCCTTCAATATCTTCACCTTTCAAGTCACTATATAACACAAAATTAGACATTTTATTTAAAAATTAACTTTTAATCTTATAAAATCTTTAGTAACATTAAATTCTTTTAAAATTTAATGATAGGAATAAGAATTATTATGTACCTTATTTGAACCTTTGAATCTTCAATCTTTCCATTGAATGTTTTTCTCTCTTTACACTAAATAAAATATATAATTAAAAAATGTGTTGTTATAACTAAAAAAAATTAATATAACTAAATTCTATTAATAAAATCAAAATTGAAGACTAATTCACTACAAAGCAATATATTTCTTAAGTGATAAATATCCATGTATTATTCATTATTCCCATAAGTTATGGAAAACATAAAAGCTTGTGTGTCTAAACCTTAATTTATTGAATCTATTTTAATAGTAAAAAATGGGCCTCCTAATACACTAAAATTTGTGTTTGCATTGACTCACAATGTGTTTCAATTAAAAAAGAAGGATAAAATGATGAATTCCAAGTTGCGTTGCCATCTACTCAAATCCAATGCATGAAACATTTTGAACTAAATGACATTAAAATAAAGTGGGGGTTCTTATTATGGATTCAAATGACTATTGAATCAACTTAAATTTCCATTGGTATTCAACATTGGACTATGATTTAATACATTGTGTTCATAAGAGTTTGAATACATGTTATCTTAGAAAAAATATCCTTAAATGATGATAATTGTAATCAATCAACATGACCTCGAGATAGTGCTAACGATTTTCTTTAGTATTTTTAAAAAATATTAAGTAATTTATATTAATGTATATAAATAATTTTATTTTGTTAATGAAAAACAAGTAATAGTTTGTATAAAATAAAATGGCTTCTTCCAATCAAGGAGGTCTCACAACTAAATCTATTAAAGAAACAAGTTAATTAGATCCTACCTTGGTTCAAGCGAGAAAAGGTCATGTTTATGGATACAAGGCTGAAATTCCATATAATTTTAACTTTAATTAATAATTATATTATGACAAGATTTTATTGATCATTGAGGTTTTTTAATTTTATACAATGTATAAATTATAATAATAAATTAACTAGTTAGAAAGGTAAAAGAAGCTTCTATTATTGTTGATGCTAAAACTTCAACCTAAGAGCTTTGCATGTCCTTTCTATAATTGAGATTTATTGAGAAAAATTTATGAAAAAAATTCTTTTAATAAATGGATAAACTTGGTCTTTTCAAAATAGAAACAATTTGAGATTAAAGTAAATAGTAAAAAATTTAGGGAATATAGGTTTAATCTTTAGGAATGTAAAAAATATAGAATATTTTAAGTTGTATAAATAGGTTATCCATTCTTAAATTTGATGGAAAGATTACAATATATGAATTTTAACTTTTGGCAATCATTTAGTGTTCACCTTTGTATAGATAACTTTAATTAAGATTTTTTTGTTTATTTGAATTTAGTCAATCAAAGCTAAATTTAGGAGAGTATAACTCACCTTATTGGTTCATTTTATTTACTTGCATTTACTTTATTTCTATATTGCATTTTATGCACCTAATTAGGCTAACTCATTTAGGTTGTTCTATCAACCAATCATGTATCCATGTCTTGTGCACTAGATTAACACTTAACTAATCTTAGGTGAGTCACATTCCTTTTGTCATTCATTCCTAGGTTTACTTATATCCATCTTCATGGATGTCTACCTTTAGTTACTTTTCACCTATCATGTGTTACCTTCCTCTATATAAGCATAGGCATATTTGTATTTGGAACTAATTAGCATTCTTATTAGTTTGAATATAATTTATTTTATTATTATTTTTTTCTATTCTTGGGTGGCTTTACAACAAAATCTTTCATGGTATCAATGAAAAATTGAGTTGAGGATTAGATTCTTAAAATATCTATGAGTGCAAATCTAGTATTTTTGAAGCATATGATTACGATCTTCTCTTGCATCAAGGATGATGTAGAGAAACAAAAAAATGTAGAAGAAATAAAAAATTTAAGGGATTCCTTTTCTAACTTCTCAATTACAAGTGCATTAGAGGAGCTTCCTGGAGTAAAGATAGGCTCACCATTGAGTCCAACAAAACTAAGAAAGCCAACATTTTCCTTTGTTGCATCCTAGTTAAATATTGGAGACCAAATCTACAAAGGGTTTTACTAAGGAAGTGTTTCCTAAATCTATAAAGTACCTATATTTTTAAAGTGTTTTGGATCAATTCTAACCTTTCCATCACATTTAAAAGTCTTAACAACCCTCATTTTCATATAAAGTTGTTGGGTGAACCAAAAAAATAAAGGAGTTATATGACCTCCATGAACAACATTGTGCACTTTTCAAAAAATTATAAATCTTTTTCAAGAATTTTAAAAGCTACAAGTTAAAAAAAATGAAACAAAACCACAAGTTGTTAAAAATTATCCTTTGTATTTCCCGTCATGTTCTAAACATTAGAAATGGTTGTACATTAGCCTTCATTATACCTACCATGGCTTTATTCCTAAGGTGTTCACATTTATAGCCCTAGTGTTAGCCATGAGAGAACACTCTCTAATATTATTTTAATGAATTAGAAAAAGAGAAAAATTATGTAAGTGTATATGTAAAAATATAAGTTGCATAAATTGTTTTCCTCTATCTAGATGTCAATAGTTTTCATCATATATAAGTAAATGCTCCTAAGAAAACCAAAAATGTATTCTACCCATGGTAAACATAATGAATGGAAGGAATTGATAGTTACTCTTACAAATGCCCACAAGGGAAAAATTAACTATAGTAGCTCACTCTAGATGGAGATTTTGAATGTGGATTTATCTTGCACCCAAAAATCTCTTTTCCAAAGGGTAAACAATTATCAAAGTATTCCTAATGAACTAATGTCTATTTTTTAGACTATTAGTGGAATGATTTGATTTATTAAATTTTGTGATTGAGGATTTCTAAATGGGTGAGTTTTATGTCATGTCAAAACGTGATCTTTACAAAAGATACTACCAAAGTCTTGTTTGAAAATATATGGGTCTATATTATCCTATCATTAAAAAATATTTCAAATAAGAACAATATGTTCCTCAACATTGTTTGGTGTTCCCTAGTTGGTGATAGACACAAAATTAATAAATTTCATAGCATTAGACCCACAAAGAGATGTACATACATAGGTAACTAGTTGCATGATCAGACAATCTATCTAGATATATCAATTAAATCAACCATACATAGGGAATGAAATTTATTCCTATTTATAACATTATCATTGAGCTATTCATGGCTCGATAATACACAACCCATTTTAGGTATGTCTCAACTTCCAAACATTGAAATCAATTGAACTAGCAGCACTAGTCATATTGGAAAAGGCTTAACCCTACAAAGTAATTGAATTGGTTAAGCTATCCAAATTTTTCAATTAGATATAATTTATTCACCAATAGGCTCAAAAAATAATGTAGTGAAGCATAAGCAACAATAGATTAGCATCATCTCTCATTGATTTGAAGAGTTGTTGAGCATATTTCATTGAACTCTAACACTTCCGCTCAACTTACTAATAATCAAAGTATTTATACCATATACAAAAATAAAGAATTAGTGAATTCAACTCTATTACATGATGAATATAAGATAATCCTTGCATTATGGAAAGTGGTTCATCACAAGAAAAATACAATAAAATTTCCTTCAGTTGGTGCAAAAATAAGATATATAAGGCCCATTTCTTCTCATCAAGGGACAATTGATATAGACTAAACATTAGGCCATGCATATTTGGTCTATTTTTTTTAAGTATATCCAACCATTTCAAGTTTTAAAATTTTTGGGCCCTTCATAGTAAAACTTACTTGTGATTGTTCAATTTTATTTATGGGTTGTTTTAAAATTTCATTCCATGGCTTAAATTAGTTCATCCCTTAAGATTTTCGTGACATATATAAACATTTAAATTTGAAATTAAAAAAATAGGAATTATGCCCTCAACAAGGTAGTTGTACCAAAAACAAATAAAATTTCAATATTTTTTTTAGTTTTATATCAATTGTTTCCTTATTCAATTTTTTTATTTTAGTTTTCAATGATAAGGATTACTAATATGCATATTGATTCAATAATTGTTACTAAAAACTTAATTTTAATTTTAGTTAACAAATTTTCAAATTTTATACTATAAAACTACATAATAACTAAATTTAACATATTAAAATAATATAAAAAGAATATACATAAATGCAACATATAATTTTTATCAAAATTTTCAACTATTATATTATCTCCTAAATCATCAAAACATTAATTGATATCTAGTAATTTCTTATACAATTACAACTAATAATAATGTCCAGATATATACATTTATGTTAGCCCTTACAAGGTGTCATAGATAACATCTTAAAAAATAAAATGCATGAATTCCCCAAAATCAATCAAGGGGGGATGCAATTTTCAAGAAGATTGAAAGAAATTAAAATACATTTTAAACTCATTTTTATGGACCACAAAATGTGGGAGATTAAGGTATTACGATCAACCTATTATTTATATAGGAATTCCTAAATAAAATTTGACTTTTGTCTTTCCAAGATTTATGAAGATTAAAAGAAATAATTGAATCTAAAGTTGATTTGAGGTGAACCTCTTTTACATGGTTGAGGGTCAAACCCTACAATTAAACAATAGTCAATGACAAGTTTGTTCTACACTTTGAAATCGAGTATAAGGTTAAAAAGTATATTCAGGTTCAAAATAATTATTTAATTTTCTATGTAATTATAATGTTTTGAAATAATTTATATTTGAAAAGATAATTTAATTTAATATAAATTATTATTTTCTTTATATTAAAAGGTATCTTAGAAAAAATATGTTGATGTATCATTATTTCTAATGAAATGGACCTTAAACTTCAAGTTTCAAAAATTGTCATATAAATCAATAAAAATAATTGATTCCTTTAGATCAATTTTTTTAAGATTACAAATCTATTTTAAAATTGAACCATTTTCCTTGCTAAACAAGATTGTTAGTGTTCCTATCTTTTATTTCAATAACATTACTTCATAAGATTATATATTTCCATTAAATAATATATACAATGAATTGATTTGAAAAAATATTTCCAAGTATTATTTGTATGGAATCATCCATACAATTCAAAACAATAAGTACAAAGTTTTGCATAATAATACATAAATAACTTATAATCATACAATAAAGATAAAAACAATTTATATCATATTAATTATTTTGTTGGAAATGGATACACTTAGAATTATTAATAAAATCAATTTCAATCAAATAAATTAAAATAATATAATATTATTAGAATATTAGTCAATACATTTGAAAGGTTAATATTTAAATATATTTTAAAAGATACATTACACATTTAAATCAAAATATTTTTCATTATTTAAAAAAAATATATATTATTTTATATAGCACATTACCTTATCATCATCGATGCTTTGAGCCTTAGAAGATTGTCCATTTGACTGCATCCTATATATTGCAACAAAAACATTAGATTAAAAAAATGTTAAATAAATACATATATATATATATAATTTATTTTTATTTTTAATTGTAAATGTATCAATAATCATCTCTCATTCAAGTTCTACTGGACATAATTCATTGTTAATGCAAAAGTATAATAGATTCTTATTTGTTTATGAATGGGATTTATTTACACTATATAATAAAAATATAAATATTAATCTTGTATAATTATTTAAAAATATTATTATTTAAATACTAAGTATTATACTATATATAATTATTTCAATGAAATTTATATATTCGTTATATTTTTCATTTGATTTTGTGTTTAGAAGAAATGTTGTTATCTTTATATATTGAAAACACAATAATATTAGTATTTAAATATAATTGAAATCCGGCCCAACTTACCCACTTTATTTCCTTGCTTTAAGTTGACATGAACATTACATAAGTGTCACCTTCACACATAATTATTTATCGCAAATATTTTCTTATTTCCCATTCATTGATATTTGAAGAATTTTTTATTTTTTTTGGTAGGCTTTTTTTGTCAATTACATAGTCCACCAGCTTGTCTACAATGACATTTGCTTCTTTTTAATAGTTCTTGCAATCATAATGATTCATTGTCATGCAATTCCCATGCAAGCTAAAGAATGCTTTTGATAAAATAAGCAACATTTTCAGGGTGTTGTACCCTTTACACAGGAAGCCCAATGGGCCAAAAGGAAGCTAGTTCAAACCAGGAATGAACTAGGAAAAGAGGAAAAACTACACAGAAACAATTGACAGACAGTTGTCGAACCACATACGAGGACTAGACAACCCCAAAATTTGAGGGGACTAATATGACTCCCTTAACCCTAGGCCGCGAAGTTGTGATAGATCAAGGGAGTCCCTTCTTCTTTCTTAGTACAACAGACCGAGAAGACTAGGAATCTAAGTCCAACGAGCGAGGCGAGAGAAGCGGATCCACAGTAGCCACCATGGGCAATGAGCCACCACGCAATGACGGAGTCAACAATGCAGGAGAGGAGACATGATTGATCAATGGACTAGTAGAGGCATTCAACAAGGTTCGAGCAGGCTCAAATTGAATAGCATCAACAGATCGAGCCAACAGTGGCTCCACAGAAGGGATAGTCAGAAGAGGATCCAGGCAAGATACAGGATCCCGAGAAGACTCAATAGGGTCGTCCTCCTCAGAAGAACCTTCTAAGGGAGCAGAACCCACCATGAGATTATCTAAGAGAGCATCCTTCTACCAAGTAGTAGTGCCCTTGCGACGGGCATGTGGGAAACCAGAGGTCAAATGACCCACAGAGAAACATCTCCTACACTGAAAAGGGAGACCCTCATAGTCCAAGAGCTGCTTCCAAGGTCTGTCCTCCACCAGCAAGACTACAACTCCATGGAGAGGTTTGCAGATGTCCAAATCAGCTAATAAATGAGCTATCGTAGTATGAACCATCTCCCAAGTCATAGAGTCCACCATAAAAAAGTGTCTAATGGTGTCTCCAATAGCTTCATAACATGAATCCTCCCAAAACTAAAGAGGGAGATTCAACAATCGAACACAAACTAGTCTGGGATTCAATGGCTCTGTAAGGGGATTGAAAGAATGAGACCAAGGCGCAAGCTAAAAAAATGTTATTAAGACTATAATTTGACATTTTTTTGGATTTTATAAAGCTAATTATAAATATGGAGTCTCCTTTAATAATCAAATAAAAATATTCAAGTTAGCACCAATGTAAGATTGAGAATCAATGCTTCAGTTTTTTGAACTTGTTATTTTTACCCTCTATTTTTTTTAGGTGGTTAATATAAACTTACCACTTGAACCCCTAATTATACAATCACCCTTGAAGGTTCTAGATTATCCCTCACAACACCATCAAAATTTATTATTATTGGCATTCAAATTTTTCATTTCACTTAATTGATTCTATTTTTTCAATTCACATAATGAAAAGTAAAATTAAATAACATAAATCTCATAATTAAAATTTATAATTATATTATTTTAAGTGATTTGTAGAAAGATATTTATAAGTAAATATTTTTATAACACTTACAAGCTAAAATAATTTTAACTTATAACATTTTACCTACTTAATATTATTCAAAAGTTATATATATATCAAATGTGTGTCAAAATATATGGAAGAAATTTTACATTCGATAATTAGGTAAATGAGATTGATAGTTAAGTCTAATTTGAATTTATAAACTATTTGTGAGTGCAATTTAGCCACTCTTTTCATGAATTGATGTTAAGGTGCTCCTTTCTTATTTGAAATCTAAAATACATATGCATTTGTTTATCGATATTGTCAAACCCAACCTTTTATTCATTTTATAAATGGTGTACATCTTAAATTTCACATTATAGGAAGTTAAGTGTGGATGAAAAGTTTTACAAAGGTAATTCCTATAAATGTTAATATGTATAGGGTGAGCAAGTGAGAATGGTTCAAAATAGAATTTATAAATTTTAGCAAGTTAATGGATGTACCTCAAATCGAGTTATAAATATCTTAGAATAAAGAAGATATTATAATCAATTTATAACTATAGCTTAATTTGCTAGATACAAAAAAATGTTCATTATAGAGTTAGTCGGCAACAAGCTATTTTATCAAAAAGAAATTGAAAACTACACTTAAAAGAATTCAGATAGTGATGATATTTAGTTAAAGTTGAGAAATTGTTCAATAAAATACATAATAAAACAATCAAATCCACTTACCATATTTTTAATTGTAAATGTATCTTACCTTCTAATCAAGTACATGCATGCCAAAATGTTCAAAGACAAAAGTAGACAAAGGAAATTGCATGACTATAAAGTATAATACAAACCTATGCCAAAAAAATAGAAGAAATATATGTTTGACATTTACAACATTCTCAACAAATGATACCATCTTCAAGTTTCCTATTTGGCTTAGATTGTCAAGGTTGTCGTGGGAGTATTGGGATGAAAGTTCATTTTTATTCTTATTACCAATTATTTTGGTCAATATTGTGCTATCAATTCAATCATCGAATTTAAGAAGCGTTTGATGTTCGCTACATTTTGTGTGTTTGTGGAGAAAAGCAAGGTACTCCCTACTCTAATTACCTTATCTTCATGTAACAATAGATAAAGTACACCTTTTCCTTGCTTGATTTTGGAATAATTAATGATAAATTGGACATAATGTCGCCTTGATCTAGTGTTGTAATGTGTTTTACACATTCACATTAGGTCTTAGGGCCTTTTAAAGCTAAATAAACCTAACTTTTCCTTAATTTAGTGTTGTAAATTGCATTTATTCACACCTTCACATTGAATCAAGGGGGCTTGTAAACTAAGTGGGCCTAATCTAGTGTTGTAATGTTTTGTACACATTCATGTTGGATTTAGGGCCCTTTCAAGCTAAATAGACCTCATCTTGCCTTAATTTAATCTTGTATTTAAAGTATATTTATTTACACTTTCACATTGAATTTTGGGCCCTCTTCCATTTATGACCTTTATATCATCATTAATATGCCCCTAAGACCCTATATTATGCATCCTGGGGCATATTTTAATTGAAATCTCGACATAGACCTCAAATAAACTTAATTTCTTCACTCCCCGATACTTTATCTCTCCAAAAAGGCCTTATGGGACCCATAGGCCACCTAGGGTGTATGAGTCCCACCCAGGTGGGACCCATAAGCCACAGATGGTGTATGAGTCTCGTTTGGCTCCTGTTTTGAGTTTTGAGCAAGAAATTAGGGTTTTAAATCAAATTTTATGAATGTCAGCCTCTGGGATCTAATAAACAGTAACTTGGATGGATTTCCTATATAAAAAAGGTATCAAATCATTATTCCATATTTAAGCCTTCATGATATCAAGTCAAGCACTCAAGAGTTAAGCATTTCAAGACTTCACAAGAGCATCAAGAGAGTTTACAAGAGCATTTCTAAGGCATTTAATAGTAGATTTCTTCATCAACTATGCAGCAATCCAAGATCCATCATCATGTCAAGGTTATCAAGAATCAAGCATGTTGTTGATCTAGTGTTGTGATGTTACATTCAAGATCCAAGATTAAGTAATGTTCTACACTTATTTCAAGATCTAGATCTACATCCTTCATGGCCATTTCATGTGGAGTAGCAAATTTACAAGACATCATTCAAGGTATCATTGTTCATGTTTCATGTTTCATGTCCTTATTTCATTATCTCATCATTTGGTTTAATTACCTCAAAGGGGTTTGACCAAGGAAAAACCCTATTCATGAACAATCAAAAAGTTTTTCTCCTCTCTACATGTTTGATTGCAAATCTAGATGTCTTGGAGCTTTAAGATCCTTTGAATATTAGGTTGCAATGTTGAAGAAAGCCATCAAGTTGTCACAAGGTTTTCATCTTCACGAAAAGCATTCTACATGCTTGAAATCAAAGTTTTAGATCTGAAAACAAGGTGTGGCAAAAAGAGAAGAGATTGGAGATTTGATTAAGATCTTAACCCTTCAAAAAGGCCTAGTGGGATTGATACGCCACTTGTGGTGTATGAGTCCCATTACAGTGATTTTTTAGATTTCAGTGGCTTCAGATCAGACATTACCAGATTCTTGTTTTGGCCCAGAAACCCTAGTCTGGGACTGATACGCCCAGACTGGCCTATGAGTCCCAGTTAACATCAAAATCAATTTTTTCATCATTTCTAGTCCTCATTCAAGCCTCTTCAAGCTTCTAGGTGCATACTTCTAATTTTACAGCTTTTTGTTCTAATTTATATGCATTTCTAGGTCATTCATTCAAGTTTCATGCATTACTAGGTTTAAACATTAGATCTTGCATTTCATTAGTCTTTCCAAGCCCTAGCTTGGTGGTGAACCCCTCTTTAGATTATATTCAAACCCTAGGACAACCCTATTGCAAGATCTATTTCCCCTTTCAAGGGTGTGTGCAAGAAGTTAAGTCCACTTTTTGGCCAAAAAGTGTCCCAATTGATTTCCCTGATTTTCAAAATTTGTCACATTTGACCTTAAAATTTGAAGCACTTAGAGATGGAATCTTGGAAAAAGTCACTAATCATAAAATGTAGTACTCAGAGTCTAGTTTCCAAATATGTAATTTATTTCAATACCCATATGATAAAAATTTATTTTCAATAGGCATTTCTAAAAACCACTGTTTAAAAGTCACTTTTTTTACCATACCATGCATGTGTACGTCATCCATATTTTGACCTAAACAATCATATTTTTCTAAATCCTTTTGGGAAAAGATTCATAACTCACTGGAGCACGTTTTTGATAATTTTTTGTAATTTTGTATTGAATTTTTTTTGTTAAATTTTTATTGGCCATATTTGTTTTTTTGAAAAATCGTGTACATCACGCATAAGACATGACCTAAACTTACCATTTTTTAATTTTTTTTCAAATTGAAAAGAATTGTCTAAAGTACATTTTGGTACAATTCGTTTTACAAAAATATATTTTAATAAAAAGTTAAATTAAAATACTAAAAATCTAATAATTCAAGTTTATGGACCAATTTCATTAGAAATTAATTGAAAAATAGAAAAAATAATCAAATTGTAAAAAAAAATACATATTTGGAATCTACATTGTCTCATCTATATGGGTTTTAATTTCAAAATTGCAAAATAGTCTTCAGACATATGTCCAAAAGTCAATTATTTCTCCTTGAAATTAACATGGCATTCAAGTTCTAGGTCAAACCAAGTCCAAAGCTTAGGTTGGGGTCCCCAAGCCATTTCCACTGAAAAACAAGCCAAAAACCCAACCAAAAATTCATATTTTTAAAAACGGGATCCCAATTCATAAAAAACAATTTTTTATGGTTCTACAAACAAGATCTCATTTTGAAAATTGCTAAAAACATAAAGTTTCCAATAATGGAAAGTTTTCAAAATGGGATCCCATTTTGAAAACTTTTCGAAAATGGAAATTTTTCAAAAATTGAAAGTTTCCAAATAGAAAGTTTTCAAAACGGATCTCGTTTGAAAACTTGTCATATTTAAATTTTGTTTTTGGAAAAAAAAAACGAGATCTTGTTTTGAAAAAATTTTTCAAAATGGAAATTTTTCAAAATGGGATCTCGTTTAGAATTTAGGCTCAGGATCCCGAAGCTAAACGGGATCTCGTTTATTAAAAAGTGAGATCCCAGTTTTTGCAAGCCAATTTTTTTTTTTTGCCCAAGGCAAAAACTTCCATGTTTCGTGGACTCATCTTCTTGCATTTACCCTCAACCTTGGATTAAGATCTCTAGGGTTTCCTTGAATGTGGAGTATAGAAGTTTGTTTTCCTAGGTCATAAACCCTAGTGATGATAATTTTCTATCTTACATTTTGGTGAACCTGCATTTAGAACATTTCATTTTCTGATTTCGAGTGCATCATCATCCTAGATCTTGTTTACATTAACATTGCATTAGGGTTTGCATTAGTTAATTGGCATTCTAGAGTTTCTAGATCTCGCATTAGTGAAAGTGCATATAGATTGCATTTTGCATCTTGCATCACTAAATTTTAGCTGAAATCTGCATTTGCACTTAACTTAGACATCACTCAAACCAAAAAACATAAAAATCACTTAATTTTTTTTAAAATTGTGCTAAAAACCCTCACTAAGACTCATATGCCCCTCTGGGCGATTTAGTCCTAGTGTACATCTAAAATTGCCTTTTACAACATTTAAAACCTTGTTTCTGCACTTCTACTTGCTGCCATTGGTTATCTGTTTCAATTGGTTGAGTTTTTGTTATATGCATTTCACTAAATCTAGCTTAAAGTGGTTCATTTCATGCATTACTTAAATCCAAATTTGCATTTACAACATTTCATTTTCAGATCATTGCATAGTGTGATCAATAAATTATCTTGTTTGAATAAGGTCCCACAATGATATCAACAACCACCAAATCCAAAAGAAATGAAAAAGCTTTATGGAAAAGGTTATGAACTTATGAAACAACTCAGATATAGTGGAAAAGGATGTGGTGCTAGGGAACAAGGTATATGTATCCCTATAGAGTCTTACATGCAAGAAAATACTAGTGGTCTTGGTTATTGCCCCTCGAAAGAAAAAAACAAGCCTTCACTTAATATCAACACTATCACAAAATATTCCTCTAAGCCAACTTTAACAATAGTGCATCCCGAATTGATAGACACTAGTGGTCTTGATTGTTATCCTTTGAAAGAACCTAAACAAATAAAGAAATCTCCGCTTAATGCCAATGTCATCGTGCAAAACACTAATGATTTGAATTCGCTAGATTTTACACCCTCCTATAAAGGAGAGAACAAAATCTCAATGTATAAAGAGTCTTGTGTAGGTATGACACCTTGTACTGAGCAATAGATAACTTTGTCGCAAAATAATGAAACATCGTCTACTAATCAAGAGGGTATCTTGTCAAGACTCTTCCAAGATCATTTGATATCTCTCCCTCCAAGAACACAAAATAAATTTTACTACAAGAGTTCATTTTGTGCATATTATAGAATTCATGGTCATGCTACTAATGAATGTAAGGCTTTAAGTGATAAAATTCAACATCTTAAGGAGTGTGGTGCTCTTCCTTATGAGGGAGTGCCTAATTCCTCTAATTGATATTGATTCTCACTCTAGCATGATTCTTGGATCATCCTTGTCCTACACTAAGTGGGGGCAAGGGGGTTAGGTAGCCTTCTCCTCATATGTCACTTGTCGTTGTCTCTTTTGTCTAGTTGACTGCCTTTCATATACATATAAGAGCAAGCTTGGGATGTGGACGACATGTCTTAAGTTGTCTTGCATGTGACATACTTATCCATAATATAGTCTCATTCGAGAACATGACTTGGCACAGGGCTTTCTAAATAAGCTCTCATGTCTTCTTCTACTTTAAAGCAATTGCTCACAGTAATGGTTTTAGCAACCGCTTTAAAGTGCGGGCATATGTCGACACTCATGTTTCACTGCACGATTTTCTTTCTTCCTACGATGTTTCCTTTTCTTGGTGGTGTCATTGGGTTTTATTTCCTCTGAGAGTGTGATATTTCTTTGACTTGTCCTCTCTTAGAGACATTAGGCATGATGTTCCCTAAGAAGAGACATTGCATGAACTAAGAAAAATCCCTTTGAACGGACCTTACACTATTTGTTATATGGCCACCTTGCATAACACACTTTGCATGCCCGTGGAGCCATCTTGTTTGTTCATGAGTTCCAAGTACAAAGCTTTGCTTGCCTCTTACGAAGCTTGAAGTTCACTGTTTGTTCATGAGCTCCAAGCATACGAAGTTCTTGTGACGAGGAGCAAACCCTAGACACAAAATAACACTCACAAAATAGAGAATAATATTTTATTCAAAAATATGGAACTCTTTACATGCAGAGGATCTCAAATCGATCTCCTGAGATACATAAATTACATTTGGAAAATTCACCAGATCCCCTTTCGTAGCATGCAAACCTCTTTCCCCAAAAATTCAAAAATTAGAAACTCGCCCATAAATAGCTCTCTTTGGTTTGGAGCCAAAAACAACAGTCGAGATAAGTTTTGGTGGTTTGGCGCCAAAATTACAATTTGAAATTCAAGTTTAAATTCACAGTCGAAAATTAGCACATTTCTAAAATATGCACCAACTTCCCAGAGTCATAATTTTGAACCCATCATCGGATCTTCATCGATAATTTCTAAAGCCTCAAAAGACACTTTCTACAAAGTAGGCCCTTAGTGACCACTTTGGTGCTCGCAAATTTCTCAGGCCCATCCGGGACCGTTTAGTGCCCCAAACTGAGCTCGAAAGGATTTTCAGGGAAAAGAGCATAAACTCGAACTTGAATAACTTTCAAATCATGAATGATCTTGACTCATCTTCAGATGGTCCGTCACAATAGTAGTTTACACCCTCGAGAGGAATTGATTTTAAATAAATCACATATTTTTAGAAAATATAATGATTTAAGCCTTAAAAATTTCCATTTTATGATTCCAACTGAAGAGGGTTTGATCAAATCACCTTAGATCAAACCCCCTTGGATAGAACCTCGCTAGTTTTCAACCATACCTATAAATGCATCTCCTTTACACCTATCAAAATGCTGATAAAAATCACTTTTGACTATTTTAGACTAAATGACCCATTTAAATTTATTTGAAATGATTATGGTATTCCCGCAATGCTTAAATGAACATAATTTTAACTGCTTTGGTTTTGTTATGTATTTGTTTTTAAGTTTGACAGTCATCATAGGTTTTTCATCAAAAATAAATTTTGTTCTTCACATGTGGAAAAATAGAAGATTAATAAAAAAATTTGAAAATATGAGTGCACTAGATATTGTGTCCTTGATCCAACAAAAAATTAAATTAAATTTTGACATATACAAAAAAAGTTACGATTATACGGTCGTGTTTCTTTAAATTTTAATTGCTTGACTTTGAAATTTGATTATGAAAAAAATATTCATTAAAAAACTATCTAAATCCAAGTGTGGAAGTACTAGATATCGTAGTTAAATCTTAAATTTGAAATAATTAGGAATTTATCCTCATGGAAAAAAAAAAAGTTGTGTTATATGCAAGGCCACTTTTAAAAAAATGTTGTCAAAAAATCAATTTTCATGGAGATGGAAAAGAAGTGCAAATTTGATTCCAAAAATTTTGAAAAAAATATTTTTAGAATCTACAAACAAAATTTGATGAGACTCTAGTTTGCACCATCTTCAAATTCCTCACGGTTTAGTGGCTATAGGTGCCCGAATGTGAAGATTTAGTTAAAAATAATAATTTCAGTGTCCAGTTTGGCCAAAAATTGTAAACCATTATTATGGGATCACCCCAGAGTGTGTATTTTTCCATCCTGAACCTTCCCATAAATTTTTGTCTTCCCACGCCTTCAAATTCAAACCTGCTAAAAATAGCAGTTGAGCAGAAAAAGCAGAAAAGCAGTTATGAAAGTTGGAAACTCTTATTCGATGAAAAGGGTATCCAGAAATGCATAAACATCTACAAAAAGAAAACAACATGAACAAAAATGGAAATCATCTTTTTGGGTGATGCAAGATTGCCCTCACACCACTGGATTCTCCTACATCAACTTGTCTCATGAAGCTCAAAGATCATTATTGCGTGGCACCTTATCAAAGTTATCAAGAGGTATAGCTTTGGTCTGGTTGTACAGGAGCTGAATTTAGGCATGACTTCCCTTAGCCACTCATGTTTGTGAGCACATATCAGTCATTTGTCTCACTCTTTCGAATACTCACCTAGCAGACAGCCTGAAGTTTCATTGCCTCAAAGTGAGCATGCATTTTTGGACAAACAACCTACATTTGATCCACATCGTGTTGGAAAAACACTCAAAGCTTGATCCACCTTTTCTTTATTTTCCTTTCATCCTCATATATTTGGCATTGTATGTTTGTGTATCTTGTTTTGTTGCATATCATATACCTTGTGTGTTTCCTTTCGTCCTTATGTTGGTTTGACGTAGGATCTTGGATCCTAGGGGCTTGGCCACCTCCTTTGATCTTTGTCATCCTCTATAATCTGCATTGGTATGCTTGGACCCTTCTTGAATGTCTACTTTAGTGTGAATTTGAAGCAAGTTCATCCTTTCACTAAAGCGGGCGCTAAATGTAACAACGAAAAAAGTACTCCTTTTCCTTCCTTGATTTGGGAATAATTAATGATAAATTAGACTTAATGTTGCCTTGATCTAGTGTTGTAATGGGTTTTACACATTCACATTAGGTCTTGGGCCCTTTTAAGCTAAATAAGCGTAACTTTTCCTTAATTTTGTGTTGTAAAGTGAATTTATTCACACCTTCACATTGAATCTAGGAGGCTTGTAAACTAAGTGGACTTAATCTAGTGTTGTAATGTGTTGTACACATTCACATTGGATTTAGGGCCCTTTCAAGCTAAATAGACCTCATCTTTCCTTAATTTAATGTTGTAAAGTATATTTATTTACACTTTTACATTGAATTTTGGACCCTCTTGCATTTATGACCTTTATATCATCATTAATAGGCCCCTAAGACCCTATATTATGCATCCCAAGGAATATTTTAATTGAATTCCTGACATAGACCTCAAATAAACTTAATTTCTTCACTCCCCGACACTCTCTCTCCAAAAAGGCCCTGTGGGACCCATACACCACAGATGGCATATGAGTCCCATTTGGCTCCTTTTTTGAGTTTTTAGTAGGAAATCAGGGTCTTAAATTCAATTTTTATGAATGTCGGCCTCTAGGATCTAAGAGACAGTAACTTGGATGGATTGTCTATATAAATAAGGTCTCAAATCATTATTTCATTAAGCCTTCATGATATCAAGTCAAGCACTTAAGTGTTAAGCATTACAAGACTTCACAAGAGCATCAAGAGAGTTTACAAGAACATTTCTATGGCATTCAAGGGTAGATTTCTTCATCAATTATTGCAACAATCCAAGATCCATCATCATGTCAAGGTTATCAAGCATCAAGCATGCTGTTGAGCTAGTGTTGTGATGTTGCATTCAAGATCCAAGATTAAGTATTGTTCTACACTTATTTCAAGATCTAGATCTACATCCTTCATGGCCATTTCATGTTGAGTTTTAGATTTACAAGACACCATTCAAGGTATCATTGTTCATGTTTCATGTTCCATGTCCTTATTTCATTATCTCATCATTTGGTTTAATTACCTCAAAGAGGTTTGACCAAGGAAAACCCCTATTCACTAACAGTCAACAAGTTTTTCTCCTCTTTACATGTGTGATTGTAGATCTAGGTGTCTTGGAGCTTGAAGATCCTTTGAATATTAGGTTGCGGTTGAAGAAAGCCATCAAGTTGTCATAAGGTTGTCATCTTCATGAAAAGCCTTCTACAAGCCCGAAATCAAAGTTTCAAATTCGGAAACAAGGTGTGGCAAAAAGAGAATAGATCAAAGACCTGATTCATATCTTAACCATTCAAAAAGGCCTAGTGGGACTGATATGCCACTTGTGGCATATGAGTCTCATTACAATGATTTTTCAAATTTCAGTGGCTTTAGATCAGACATTGCCAGATTCTTGTTTTGGCCTAGAAACCCTAGTCTAGGACTGATATGCCCAGAATGGTGTATGAGTCCCAATCAGCATCAAAATTAGTGTTTTTAGCATTTCCATTCCTCATTCAAGCCTCTTCAAGTTTCTAGTTGCATACTTTTGATTTTACAACCTTTTGTTCTAATTTATATGCATTTATAGGTTATTCATTCAAGTTTCATGTATCGCTAGGTTTAAACATTAGATCTTGCATTTCATTTCTCTTTCCAAGCCCTAGCTTGGTGGTGAACCCATCTTTAGATTATATTCAAATCCTAGGACAACCCTATTTCAAGATCTCTTTCCCCTTTCATCCTTGGATTGAGATCTATAGGGTTTCCTTGAATACATGGAGTATAGAAGTTTGTTCTGGACTAGGTCCTAAACCCTAGCGATGACAATTTTCTATCTTACGCTTCCAAATATGGTGAGTGGATGAAACAGATTTCTTTTGAAGGCTCTCCAATTATATTCCTTTCTTGTGGTAAAGTGAGCCATGATATTGCTAATTTCTTGAGCAACAGGAACCATTTTATTTGGAGGAAAAAGGAACAAATGCCTACTATTGAGGAGTCCATTACAATCATAGAGGAGGAACAGAAGGAAGATAATAGGTGAAAATCTCTTGTATACTATATGATGATGGATATCTCTTTTAAAGTTTTGAGGTTGTCCATGAAGGATCTATCTATGGTCTTTTGATTTCCAAGAAAAGAAGTTTAGGGGAGAAAGATCCTTGTACTATGGTTAAGAAAAAATCATAGGAAATTTTTTTCAAACCACTTTGACTTTGGGTTGGTATTTCATGAGGTTCTTAGTGTTTTGGTTGCCCCTCTAAGTTTTCCTTTGGTGTCTTGTTATGCTTAATTCTTATCTTTATTTTTGTACAAAGGTTTGGGTCCTTTCAAAATCCCTACTTATCTTAATAAAAAAATTTACATTTTAAAAATAATCTTCACTGTCATCATCATCAACCTCATCATTGTCATCAGACATTTTAGAATTCACCGATTCAAGTTCCAAATTTATTGGGCTCAATATAATTTTGGCAATGCAAGACAAACTTATCGATAATTTTGGGAGTTGTACTCATAATAATTATACCATCAACAACTAGTAGGTGCAAAATATGGCATTTTAATAATGTAAAAAATATATTTTTCTTGGATTCATTCATTAGATGATGTAATTGAGAATGAAATTAATAGTTATTCGATTATGGGTGGAAATAAGTGAATAATGAAGTATATAATCGAACGATTAGAAGATTAGTAGCTAGTGTTATGATTTAATTTAATAATGTAAAAAATGTCTGAGTTTCAATTCTCTTGTGTATTAGATATTATTGTGTTCATTATATATAATTGATCTTAAAAAATTTAACTAAGTTTTATTTTTTTCAAATTGTTTAAATATTATTTTTTATCATACCCCATATTCCTAGAAGAAATTAAAAGTTATAAATAGTTTGAAAATTTCTTAACTAGATGGCACTTTTAGTCATTTTGTGTGGTTTTGTGGAGTTGTATTTTTTTTTACTTTTGGACTTCTTTCAATCGTCCAACATCTTTTCCTAACCATCGGGTCCTATATAGAAGTTCTACTAAGTCTATTGAATCCCTTCTTCCCTTTATTTTCCTTTATTTCTTCATTTGTGAGTTTTCAATGAACACCTAAAACACCTTGTCATGTCATCCTCTTTCACATCCCCACATTTTCTTGTTCTCTCACTCCTTTCCCATTTTCCCTTTTCCAAACTCTTAGAGTTCATTCAAAATTCTCTTCCTTTTCATCCCTTGACCTCTATTTCTCCTTTCTTATAATTTTTTGTTGTGCTTTCAAATACTTGGACTTCATCCAATTCTACCACCACTTTTGACCACAAATTCTAGATCATATTCCTACAAAGTTATCTAATGGACTTTTTGTTTCTTTCCACTTGTCATGTGGAGTTCCTTTGTACTTTGGGATGTTCCTACCTCAATTTCTTCATCCTTTCCCTACTTGTTTTCTCACATCCTCAAATCACTTATTTTCATCCATTTGTAGATTTTTAATAGACTTCCAAACTTTCATCCCCATGTCCAATTCTCATCTTCTTTCTCACAATGAAACCCTATACCTCCCATAATTCCTTTTATATTTTTCTATAAAGTTTAAGTGGACTTCCAAACTTTCATTCCAATGTCCTATCCTGGCCTCCAATTCCACAACAAGACCTTGTATTTCTCCATATTTCTTCCTTTGCTCATTTTTCATCTATTTGTGGAGTTTTATTGGACTTTTGAACTTTCATTGCAATGTCATGTCTAGACATGAAACTTGCATCTATCATCCTAACCTCTTGTCTTGCATCATTTTTTTGTATTTTTTATAAATTACCTTTATTACTTGCCAAAAAATCACAATACACCATTAATGACCTATTTTGACCCCTAGAATGGTCTAGCTAGGTTTCTTTCACTTAAAAACTATTGTTCATCAAGAGCCCATAGAAATCTACATGCAATTTCATCAATGAATAATGAAGAAATCTAATTCACCATGAATGTGGTGGTTGAGTTCCAATTCACCATTCAAATGTGATGGTTGAGTTCCAACTCCTTATGGTCCTCATGCCTATCACAAATCATTGATATCATAGATTTGTAGGATAGTACTTGTCTTCCACATATATTTATGATCTTTGATCCTCCATCAATTTTTTGTCAGCAACTAAGTGATCAAGAAAAATGCTCTACATACAAATATGTTGTCTAAATAAATAATCAATCATTTTTGCTTCTCATGTAACTGTATATTGAAGATTGTCTACTGTTTCAAATATTGTAAGTCTAGTCAACTAGAGAGCAACATATTTTGTAATCATAAGATCATAAATATGTAACTAAAGTTTATAATCAAATGTATTCATGGCCATATATAGATCTTCAATGTAACTTCTATGAGAAAGATTGTAAAAAAAAATTAGCTTAGGGGTTCCTCTTGCCACATTTGTTGGCATTATTATAATAAAGATTTGATATATGCTGTTGTAAGGAAGCTAAGGTGGCAGAACTTACTACACTAATCTTTAGATGAGGGTAATGTAAAAACTTTTTCAGATATTTATAACAGATATATAAATTAAATAGAAATAAAAACAAATAGCATTCATACCACAATATAGTGATTTACGAGGGGAAAACCCTTTTAGGAGAAAAACTCCACACTCTAAAAGCCACCCAATATATTATTCAAAAAAAATATATATTGCAATATACTTATAGAGAAAGTTTTCTCACAAGATTGTCACCAACCAAAGATCTGGAGGCAACTCAACAACTATAAGACTCTTACACATAACCTCCATCTCATACACCTAATATATAAGAGATATAATACATGAAATTGTTAAATAGTATTACAAAACCATGAGTTAAAACCACATAAAAACTAGCACTCATCCTTATCTCTAATAACATATGCCTATAATATGTCACAACACATACCACCACATGTAACTCCCCCTTTGTAGCTCATTTATGTGTCCAACACATTTTTACATCTCCCATTTCAAGAGACCCAACTTTCAAAGGCCATAACTTTTGCTCTGGGTGTCTAATTAACGAACTATTTGAGCCTCCAAAAATTTTATCAAGTGATCTATCAAGATATAACCCATTCCATCGACTATGACCACTTTTAGGCCCAAAAACACCTCTAAGGCCTTCAAACTGGACTTTCAAACTTTAAAAAATAGAAACTTTAATATCTTCAAATCCAAGCATGATCTTGTGATGAAACTTAATGAGTGCACTTATTTAGGCAATTTGAAGCTTTTGGGAAAATTCTACATCAATTCATGCTCAAATGTAAACTTATTATAGATAATAACCTCTTGTAATTGCAAGGTTGAGACACCATTTTTCTAATAGTCGTAACATTTCAAGTCATTATAATCTTTATAACGGTCTCTTCTTTATTCCATATGGATTTCTATAATTTGGATGCAATTATTAGTTTAGGAGTAAGTTATTAGTTTGTATGCACCTCATGGTTTAATGATTCATTCAATAAAGAATTTATAGCAAGCCAAACAAATTTGTATCCTAATGAATCTTATTTTGCATACCTTCATCTTGTATTTGTGTAATGATATTTATCAACTTAAAAAATATTTTATGTGAAATAGGTTAGACATTGGTCCAATGACAACTTTTGGGTTTGCACATACATTGGATACTATTATAGCACTTTCATTTTTCTATCACATGCTAGGATGTTTTAATGTATTCTTGATACCTAAGTTTATTGTGACCAATGGTATCTCATTGGATGCATGCATTGAGTTCTAGTATTATGATAAGTAATTATACTCGCTATAATAGACATGAATGTTTTTATCTCCCATGACTTTGGAGAATAATATAAGATGCTTTTCCCACACAATCAATCCCCTAACACAACCTTCTTCTCAAGTTTCAATCCTAATGAATCATTATCATGAAATGAGTATAAATAATTACATTTGAATAAAAAAAAATTTATTTCCCACGTTTCACTCAATACCTTTTTTATATACATTCAAAAAATATTAATGACCCATTTTTCTTACATAAAATGTCAAACTCCTCATTTATAGTTGGCAGCAATTGATTTTTTTTCATTGCTCCACTAAAATGTTATAGCTTACTCCATCCTCCAAAGGAAAATCACTCCAAAAGTAAATCTCACACTTGGATCTGTTTAAAAATATATTATCCTCTCCCAAACTTTTTTATTCTAAATATATTGGTGGAGATCTATTAGAATAAAATGTTGAAGTTTTAGAGGTTAATTATGAGGGAGTATACTAAATATTATTCATAAATATAAAGTTAATTCACATGAACTCTCAATTGTTAATTTATCTAATTTGATCTATAAGAATTATATACTACATTTTCTTGGTAACCAAAAAAAAATAGTTCCTTTTGTCTCCCAATTTTTTAAAATATAATATTTATTTTATAAATGTCATGTATCAAGAAAATGTAATTGGTTACTTGTGCGGATAATAATCCTCTCATTAATATATTAATTGTTATTATTTAGGGTAATATCACTTGTCAAACATTATAATATTATATTTATTTAGTAAATGTCATGTATCAAGGAAAACTAGTTGTTACTTGTTTGGATAATAATCTTCCTATGTATATATCAATTATTATTGTTGAGGATAATTATTTGCCATTATTCACCTTAAAAAAAATCATTTATAAACTGTAATTTACTATTATAATCTTTTTCTAACAAAAGATTATTAATGATTAATTTATTTTTATATTAATTTTCTATGATAAATGAGAAAAAATATTTCTAGTGTTTTTGGTGGTCTTGTAGTCCGTAAATGAGATGTGTAGAACACAATTAGCTACATATTTGTTAACAAAAAAGTAAATTTAAAAAAAAACAAACAAAAACATTACTTGAAGGAATTGAGCTGGAGATATTGATTAATTATAGTTTGATTTGGACGAATGTTGTTGAGGTGCTTATGCACTATGTGACTCTAGAGAGAAGGTTTACTGCTATTCTCGGTCACCACTTCACGCTTCTAAACCATTTCAAGCATGGTTTATTTATTTCTTTTATGTTTTTTTTGTTATTGTCCATGGAGATTTTTGTTTACGCTCATTTAAAGAATAGGACTCCCATCCTCCATGAAGGTCTCATTCTCTTAATCATGGAGCATGTTAAGACTCTTCTTCTCGCCCCTACCATTAAGGGTAAGGAGAAGAATTTGAGTGATGTTTCTGGTTCGTTGGGATCAGATTCTAGTATGGCAGATGAAGAGGAAGAGGATGTGTCCATGGCCCCTGCGACTACTTCTTTGAAGAAGAGGAAGTTGGGTAGTTCTAAGAGCAACAGGGCAGCCAAACGCCTTGTTCTTTCTGACAGCGAGGACACAGAGGTGGGATCAGATGGTTCCCTCCCAGGAATGAGGAGTTGGTTGTTGGCCAGGTTGAAAACATAGGTGGTGGTATTGAAGTGGGGTTATAGGATAATGTTTTGGGTATGGAGGACAAGGACAAGCCAAGGAGGTCATCTAAGTGTATTGCCAACCTGAAGAATAAGGCCTCGAAAGTGTCAGCAAAGGACCCCAAAGTGTCTTGTGAGGGCAAGAATTCAGGTGAAATGGCGGTGGCTATTGAGGATTCCTTGAATCAGGACTCGCCCAATGTGTAGCTCCATGGGAGAATAAGGGTTAAGATGAGGAGGACTCTAAGAAGAAGAGAGCTAAACTGGAGCCTTTGAAGCTAAATCCCCTCTCGGAGGACTTTTCTTACCTCGATGATGAGCCCTTATTGTAATTCTTATTTTAGAAAATTTAACTTGCTTTGCTAAAATCAAACTATAATTAATGTTTTTCAAAAACAAGTAATTTTTTGAAGATAAAATATTTATTTTGCAAATTCCATCTATGAATGAAAAATAGTCGATAACTAAATATAAGTCTCTAACTATTTTTCTAAACATTCTTTGGTTTTATGTCTCTTTCAATCTAGCGGTGAACTTCACATCTCATACAATAATGACATCAATTAAATAAAAAATTATAATTATCTTATTTAGGTTGAATTAAAATAAATTAACTTTTATGATTTAGAATGGATACTATGGTTGTGGCAAGATACAATTAATCACTCTCGACATGAATTTTAAGGACACAATGGAGTAGACAAACACAAGGTGGTGGTACTTTATGTGGGATCTAATTTGGTAGCCTAAGAAATAATTGACATTATTTATGCTTTCTTTTCACATCAATACATTTCTCTTCCTGGGACTTTGTATTGTTTGTTGATAGTAATAGTTATCCTTTATGTGTTTGTAATTAGTATTTGATCCACTTAAATATATGCACTATAAAGGTATGTAGATCGTGCTTAAACTACAAATTTAAAGGTACACCATAGGATTATCCACATTAGTGTTATGTTCCCATGAATAGACAATCAAATAGACATTTGCTTCTAAAACCTTAATATATAACAAGAAAAAAATGAACCAACTATGTACCATCACATATTGAAATTTGGTCATTTCTTAATGGATTTGGAGTTATCCTTTATGGGTGATTACATAGATTAATGGTTGTTTTTGGATGTGTATCTAAACTACAAGGATTCCTCTATAGAAAGAAATAAAGAATATTCATTTAATGTTTATCATTTAAGATCTTGTGGTACATATTGTGCCAAGTGTATTTGTGTTTCTATGGGTGTTGGGAAAAGGTGTATTATTCATCTTGTATAATGTTTAAAATGTATAATTAATATTATTATATTGTACTTAAGGCATCTTGGAATGCATGCATCACATGCATTAGACATTTTTGGGGTCACTTTATATGTTTTGATTATATGGGAAAAATAGGTTTTGAAGGGACTCGAAACCCTTTACAACAAAAGATACAAAATGCTGCTAAAAAACTACTTCAGAGAAAAACCAGCAGCATACCAACAGCCAAAAAACAAGACAAAAAGGGTGTTGAATGATAGATAAAATAGTAAGCTAACAACAACACCCAACAACATCAAAACAACAAAGAAACAGGAAATAAACCAAGACCGAGCAAGAAATAGACAATAACTAAGAAGGAATCCAAACACTAGT
>VDFB02254151.1:0-34356 GCA_007258455.2 Sequoia sempervirens | reverse complement strand
GAAATCCCTTACAAATATTTCTCAACTAAATGGCAGAGAACGAAAGGAAACCCACAAAGCGTGCGAGAAGGAAGAAGGTAATAGAAATTAAATGTTCCATCATCTCAACTCATGCCATCATTTCTCAATAAGCTACTAGTTTTCTCAGGAAGAATCAAGCCATCCTCCCATGCACGAAACTCATTTAAACTGATAGCCTTGTTGGCAAATAAATTTGCCAATGAGTTTCCTTCTCAGTAAACATGAGAGACACGAATTTCTTCACGAGATCATAGCATGATTATAGTATCTTTAATAAGTTGTTCCACATTCCAACTTGGAGGATGAGTGCCACGTAGATAGTTAATAATGTTTTATGTATAACATTGGGATAAATATTTAATGTGGGTTACACATTAAGAAATTATTTAATATTGGAAAACCCTAGTACCAAAAAATAAGTTCGATACATGGTTTTGTAAGCTCAAGGTGTTATACACATGGTTTATGTACTATGACTTGGTGGTTTTGTGCAATCTTATTTCTATAAAAGCATGAACATGAGTAGTTGTTGAAGTTAGCTAGTTGGATATCATAGCCTTCGTTTGTAGGCTAAGATTGATTGAACATCTCTTGTAGGTTTCATATGTGAGGAGAGGAAGCATAGATTGGGATGTATGCTTACATCATTTTCATATTCTTTTTCTCATGGTGTGCAAGTTGGGAGATTGATGATTCAGAAGCCTTGTGTGGAGACTCTACAAGTGTATTTTATAATCTATGTTCATGAGATAATACATTAAGTATGAGTAGTTTTGGAGGTTGGGTTTTTCTCTCATGAGGGTTTTTTCAAAATACATTTTGTGTGACCATCTTGATAGTATGTTTTTCTTTTTTTCATTATGGATTTTAAATACTTGTTTACATATTTTTCTCTTGTAGGGTTATGTGAAAATAATTTATTATGGTAGAAAATTCACTGTCACTGGGGACATATAAAAACAAAGAGCTTCACTCCTATTATACCAACATGTTTTGACCCATAGCAACAAGACCAAAATCCCTTTGAAAAGTTATAAACTAATACCATAAAAGAAAAATCTTGTCTACAAGTTCTTAGAGAAAATAATTTGATGCTCAGGTTATATAAACACATGTGCTTTTTCAATGAAATGATGAATGAATGCTTTGTATATTATATATGCATAAAGGTTCCTTTTATGAAATGATGAGTGGATGTTTAGATGTAATATGTGTGCTTTATTTAGTTATAATTTATTGTTCCAATTAGAATATAATAAAAAAGAAGTAGATGTGCACTTTGACCATTAAGATTATTGCTCTAAGTAGAATGTACTAGGTAGGAAGTGGCTCCTCTTGTCCATGTCAAGCTTGCTTCTTTCTCAAGACGGGTGTTTGTGTCATTTACAAAGCCTAAGACCATGTCTCTTACAAGAAGGTATTTATCTTGTCACTATCCTAGTATTACATGTTGATGCAATCCTCTCATTTTCTTAATACATATGTATTTATTGGGAACATAAACTTTAAATAGTAATGGTAAAAAAAATTGTAGTGTTTATTTTGAGCTTTGTTATCCATGATCATAAATAAATTATGGACTACAAATAAAGTTTTAGTTATGTGCTAATGACTAATAGGCACATGAACTAATTATATTGAGCCTCACACTTACATTTCCTATAATATAATTTTTAATAGAGATGATACTGGATAATAAAATGGATTCAAATTGACCAATAAAATTGACCTTCTAATTGTTATTAAAAAATATTTTTTATTTAATAGTACTTTTTACCTAGAATTACATAGTTATGAGAGGTTCAATACCATTAATTTATTAAATGTACAATCCCCATCAAAGTCTAAATTTTCTTTCACATTTCTCTTCTACATTAATTTATTTATAAAGTAATTCAATCCCCTATCATAATTATGTAAGAACTTAATAAAAATAAAATGTACAAGTTATATAATCAAAGTAAATCTTGCAAGGTTACTCTTTTATTTGTTGATAACCTTATAAACTAAATGCATAATTGAAATCATATATAATAAGAAGGGAGTTGATAATAATAATAAATTATAAAAAGAACTATTTAATTATGATTAAGAATTCTTTTTTAGTTAAATAGTAAACAAGAATTCATCTTATTAGTGTGATTGGTACTCTTCATTTTGAATACCTTGAAAAAATAGGGGAACTACTCGATTGTTTTCAATTTAGTAAGTTTCATCATCTACATATTTCATCTTGCATTATCTATTTTTGTTTAATATAATTATTTTATAAAATAAAATAAAGTTGGCTAACAAATAATCTAAAATGTTAATAAAAGTTTTTGTATTAAAAATTTCCAAAAAGAAATAAATTTTAATTTCAATTAAATTTAAAAAATAATTTTTTTAAGAAAATAAAACAAAATTATACTTACGTTCAACAACTATTATTCCCTTACAATCAATGTATGTGCTCCCATAAAACTTTGTGTTTTTTACTTATTATTTATCATATATATTTTAACATGTGAGAACAATATATATGTATTTTTATTAATTATATCACAAATAATAGACACATGTTTTATATTTTAGTTAATCATATCTTTAAAAATTAAAATGTATTTTTTCGAAATTTTATGCTATTTCTTATTTTTTTAAATCTATTTTATAATAAAATAAGTAAATTATGACCAACAAGAATAGATTATAGACTCAAAATTTTATAAATTTGTATCATTCTATAGATTAAACAAAAATCTATTAATTAAGAATTGTAATGACGAAAATTGTCCCCCCTTGGAGGTGGTACAATTTCACCTAATTGGGAATAATTAATGATAAATTGGACTTGATATCGCCTTGATCTAGTGTTGTGAGGTGTTTTAGACATCCACATTAGATTTTGGGCCCTTTTAAAGCTAAATAAACCTAACTTTTTCCTAATTGAGCGTTGTAAAGTGTATTTATTTACACCTTCACATTAAATTTAGGGGGCTAGTAAATTAAGTGGACCTAATCTAGTGTTGTAATGTTTTATACACATTCACATGGAATTTAGGGCCCTTTTGAGCTAAAAAGACCTAATTTTGCCTTAATTTGATGTTGTAAAGTATATTTATTTACACTTTCACATTGAATTTTGGGCCCTCTTGTATTTATGACCTTTATATCATCATTAATATGCCCCTAAGACCCTATATTATGCATCTTGAGGCATATTTAATCAAAAACCCAATAAGATCAACAAATAAGCTTAATTTACACACTCCCCGACACTTTAGCAATCAAAATAGGCCTTATGGGACCCATATGCCACCTTGGGTGTATAAGTCCCATTTGGCCTATTTTTAAGGTTTTGAGTGAGAAAATTGGGTTTTGAGTTCAAATTTCTTCTATGTTCAAATTGGATCTAATACAGTATGGGATCTTAGATGGATTTCCTATATAAATGAGCTTTCAAACCATTATTTCATAATGCCTACATGTTATCAAGTCAAGCATTCAAGAGTTAAGCATTCCAAGACTTCACAAGATTGTTAAGAGAGTTTGCAAGATCATTTCTAAGGCATTTAAGAGCAAATTTCTTCATCAATTGTTGCAACAATTCAAGATCTATCATCATTTCAAGGATATCAAGCATCAAGCATGTTATTGAGCTAGTGTTGTGATGTAGCATTGAAGATCCAAGATCAAGCATTGTTATACACCTATTGTCAAGATCAAGATCTACATCCTTCATGGCCATTTCATGTTGAGTTGTACATTTACAAGACATCATTTACAAGGAATTATTCAAGGTATCATTGTCTATAATTCATGCTCTTTGTTTCATGTTTCATGCCTTCATTTAATTATCTCATCATTTGGTTTAATTACCTACAAGGGGTTTGACCAAGGCAAACCCCTATTCTCTAACAATCAACAAATTTTTCTCCTCTTTTCATGTGTGATTGTAGATCTAGGTGTCTTGGAGCATGAAGGACCTTTGAAGATCAGGTTACAAAACACTTATGATTCGAATTTTATAAATTTACACCCTCCTGTAAAGGAGAGAACAAAATCTCGCAATCTCTAGAGTCTTGTGTAATTATGATATCCTATACTAAGTAAGAGATATCTTTGTCTCAAAATAAAGCAACATCTTCTACTATCAATCAAGAAAGTATTTTGTCGAGACTCCTCCAAGATTGCTTGATATCTCTCCCTCCAAGAACATGAAAGAAATTTTACTACAAGAGTTCATTTTGCGCATATCATAGAGTTCATGGTCATTCTACTAATGAATGTAAGGGTTTGAGTAACAAAATTCAATATCTTAATGATTGTGGTGCTCTTTGTTGGGTTGTAGCACCTAGTTCCTCTTTTCATTTTGGCTCATCCTTCTCCTGCACTAAGTGGGGTCAAGGGGTTAGGTAGCCTTGTCCTCGTATGTCACTTGTCGTTTTCTCTTTTGGCTAGTTGACCACCTTTCATGTACATATAAGAGCAAGCTTAGGATGTGGACAACATGCCTTAAGTTGGCTCGCGGGTGACATACTTATTCATGATGTAGTTCATTTCGAAAACATATTACTTAGAATAGGGCTTTCCAAATGAGACCTCATGTCTTCTTCTAATTTAAAGAAATTTCTCATAGTAATGGTGTTAGCAACCGCTTTAAAGTGGGGACATATATCGACACTCATGTTTCATTGTGTGATTTTCTTTCTTCTTGCAATGTGCCCTTTTCTTGGTGGTGTCATGGGGCTTGATTTCCTCCAAGAGCATGATATTTCTTTGCCTTGTCATCTCTTGGAGACATTAGGCACAATGTTCCCTAAGAAGAGACCTTGCATGAACTAAGCAAAATCCCTTTGAACATACCTTACGCTATTTTACATTTTACAACATCGGTTATATGGCCACCTTGCATAACACACTTTGCTTGCCTGTGGAGCCATCTTGTTTGTTCATGAGTCCCAAGCATACAAAGTTTTGCTTGCCTCATGAAGCTCGAAGCTCATTATTTGTTCATGAGCTCCAAGCATACAAAGTTTTGTTGGTCTCGTGAAGCTCGAAGATCATTATTGTGTCATGCCATATCAAAGTTATCAGGAGGTATAGCTTTAGTTTGGTTGTATGGGATTTGAACGAAGGCATGACTTCCCTTAGCCACTCATGTATGTGGGCACATACTGGTTATGTGTCTCACCCTTTCGGATACTCACCCCACGAATGACCTAAAGTTCTATGGCCCCAGAGTGAGCACATTTTTGTCAAAGTTGGATCCACCCATCTTATTCTTTTCTTTATTCTTTTTTTCTTTGGCATTGTATTTTTGTGTATCTTGTTTTACTGCAAATCATACACCTTGTGCATGTCCTTTTGTGCTCATCTTGGTTTGATGAAGGATCTCAAATTTTGGGGGCTTGGCCACCTCTGATTTTTTTCATCCTTTGTCATCTGCATTGGTACACTTGGACCCCTCTTGAATGTCTACTTTAGTGTGAGTTTGAAGCAAGTTCATCATCTCACTAAAGTGGGGGCTAGATGTAATGACGAAAATTGTCCCCCCTTGGAGATGGTACAATTTTGCCTAATTTGGGAATAATTAATGATAAATTGGACTTGATATCGCCTCGATCTAATGTTGTGAGGTGTTTTAGACATCCACATTAGATTTTGGGCCCTTCTAAAGCTAAATAAATGTAACTTTTAACTAATTTAGTGTTGTAAAGTGTATTTATTTACACCTTCACATTAAATTTAGGGGTCTTGTAAATTAAGTGGACCTAATCTAGTGTTGTAATGTATTGTACACATTCACATGGGATTTAGGGCCCTTTTGAGCTAAATAGACCTAATTTTTCCTTAATTTGATGTTGTAAAATATATCTATTTACACTTTCACATTGAATTTTTGGCCCTCTTGCATTTATGACCCTTGTAACAAAGATAAAACAGAAAACAAACAATAACGAAATAAATGGGCATTAACAAAAATATTATCTTTTATTCATGCAAGCGGATCTGATTCAGTTTACAATGATTAAGATCCCTCAAGGATTGATGCCTCCAAGCTTCATGATTAGCTCCTCTTTACCTCACGTATTGGCTCCCCACTATTTTCATTTGGCCTCCTTATAACACTGCCTAGAACTCCTCATCTAGCCACACACTTTAATCTTCCATAACAGTTCTTTCTTTCGCCACCTTCTCCCTTATGTGGCTGCTTAATAGTCACTTCTCTTTCAATCTACTCATACTATCTCCTCTTAACTTAACCACCCTCTTATTGCCTTTGTTTCCTTTAAATAATGGTTTCCTCTTCTTCTATGTTATCGGCCTCATCCTATCCACATACAGCCATGTGCTTCAACTGACATTCATAACTGTTGTAACCAAATCAACCCTTCCAAAAAAATTAGACAAACTATAGAGCACCCAAACTAACATGTTTACTGTCGAGTTTGTGACAGGAAGCTGCATAACAAAAAAACCAAACTACACAACACTAAAACAAAAAAAACACAACCAAAATTCAATGGAGCGCGATGCTCTTGCATCAGACTCCCCAGATGACTAAGAAATCATGTGCTCCTTCTCATGGAGTCCATAATGTCATCTTCCAATTCCACCTTCTTTTTCCTCACTTTCTAATTGTCCAGCCTCCTCGATTCTACACTGCCATACTTGTACTGTTGCCTTTGAAGTTTCATTGTCTACATTTGTCGGCTTCTTTCTCTCTGTGCGTACTTTCTCCTTCAATTCTCTTTATCAACTTGAAATCTCCACAAAACTAACTCATCTTTATAGTCTCCCACTGACATCAACTCAAATGAAAACAAAAATACTTCCTGAATCTTTACTACTGCAACTGGAACCATATCTTCATCAATTACTTTGTCTTTTGTTGCAATTTCCTTTATCAAATCTGCACTTTCACCATATGAACTAAACTACATATTCTCTTTTTCAACCACGGATATCTCTACATCTTTATTACAGTTGTCATCTTCATGAACAATATTATCAAGCTCTACATCAATTTGAGTACCATCTTCCATCAAAGTATCAAGATGATCCATATTTTTGTCATTTTATGTCACTTGGTAATATTCTTCCGTAACATCTACAGAATGTACATAGTCTTCATAATCAACATCCTTGTTTGCAAGGTCCTCCACATGACTTGGTTCTGTTTTAGACTCTCTTTCCTCAGCTTTCTTCAAATGTCCTGCAATCACCACAGGGTTAGGAAAATAATACTTTTCCAATGCATCCATTTGACTTGAAATCATTTGTAATTCCACATATAACTTCCTCTTCTCCATGTCATCCCAATATGTATCCCAAGATGGTATTATCATGGGTCTTCTAACAGCGATCTTCATCCTCTTCATTGTTGCAATACTTTTCCAACTATCAATCTGCACACACACACTTCTTTCTCTACTCAACCCACAGTCCTGGCTAAGTTTCCTCGCTTCGGCGATCTACTCAGCGCTCAGAACCTTCTACGCTCTAATACCACTTGATGACGGAGAAATCACAAACTCACGATCTGGAACCAATCCGGTGGTTCTCTCTCACTCTATCTCTCGGATGCCAAACAACTATAGGAAGTTCTCATTCATTTGGTTATAAAACTGAGACTTCACCACTATTTGTAACAAAAATGAAACAAAAAACAAACGATAACAAAATAAATGGGCATTAACAAAAACATTATCTTTTATTCATGCAGGCAGATCTGGTTCAGTTTACAATGATTAAGATCCCTCAAGGATCGATGCCTCCAAGCTTCATGATTGGCTCCTCTTTACCTCACTTATCAACTCCCCACTATTTGCATTCGGCCTCCTTATAACACCGCATAGAACTCCTCATCTGGCCACGCACTTTAATCTTCCATAACAGTTCTTTCTTTCGCGACCTTCTCCCTTATGCGATTGTCTAACAGTCACTCCTCTTGGGTCATCCCATAATAGTGGTTTACAATTTTTGGCCAAACTGGACACTGAAATTATTATTTTTAACTAAATCTTCACATTCGGGCACCTATAGTGGCTAAATTGTGAGGAATTTGAAGATGGTGCAAACTAGAGTCTCATCAATATTTGTCTGTAGATTCTAAAAATATTTTTTTCAAAATTTTTGGAATCAAATTGCACTTCTTTTTCCATCTCCCATGAAAATAGATTTTTTTCAGAAAACAACATTTTTAAAAAGTGGCGCACACCGTATAACGCATAACTTTTTTCCATGAAGGATAAAATTCTAATTCTTTCAAATTTAGATTTGTAACTCTGATATCTAGTGCTTCCACTTGGTTAGATAGTTTTTATTGAATATTTTTTCCTTAATCAAGTTTAAAAGTCAAACAAATTACAATTCGATTAGTAGCGATGATAACGCGTAACTTTTTTTGTATATGTCAAAATTTTATTTTATTTTTTTGTTGGATCAAGGACTTCAATATCTGGTGCACTCATATTTTTCAATTTTTTTTTTGATAATCTTCTATTTTTCCACATGTGAAGAACAAAGAAATTCATTTTCGATGAAAAACCTATGTTTAATAAAACTTAAAAACAAATACATAACAAAACCAAAACATATTAAAATTATATTCATTGGATAGCTTGTTCTGAGGAATACCATAATCATTTAAAATAAATTTTAAATGAATTCATTTGATCCCCCAAAATCTAAATCAAAAGTGATTTTTTATCAGCATTTTGATAGGTGTAAAGGAGACGCATTTATAGGTATGGTTTAAAACTAGCAAAGTTCTATCCAAGGGGGTTTGATCTAAGGTGATTTGATCAAACCTTCTTCAATTGGAATCCTTAAAATGGAACCTTTTAAGGCTTAAATAATTATATTTTCTAAAAATATGCGATTTCAGCTAAAATTCATTCCTCTCAGGAATTGTAAACCACTATTATGATAGCACCCTCTTTCGATCTATTCATACCGTCTCCTCTTAACTTAACCGCCCTCTTATTGACTTTGTTGCCTTTAAATAACGGTTGCCTCTTCTTCTATGTTATCAGCCTTGTCCTATTCACATACGACCATGTGCTTCGACTTACATTCATAACTGTTGTAACTAAATTGTCCCTTTCAGAACAATCAGACAAACTATAGAGCACCCAAACCGACATGTTTACTATCGGGTTTGCGAAAGGAAGCTACATAACAAAAACACCAAACTACACAACACTGAAACAAAAAAAACACAACCAAAATTTGATGGAGTGTGATGCTCCTGCATCAATGAGGCCCCACCTATAGATGGGAACGACATGGTGTCATTTACTCCTATGTAGTTTTTGAAAGGAGCAATGTTTATGCCCCATTTGGGTCATGATCGAAATTCATGCTATTGTTCATCACTAGTTGTATTAACTTATTGATGTCTTTTTTGAACTAATTCAAGATTACCATAACCATAGTAACAAATAAACATGAGTGATAATTTGTGCCCCTCTAGTTGGTTGAATGCAAAAGTATTAAAGGAATTATAGCTAAGGATAAAATATAATATCATTAAATAACACATCAAGTATGTATTAAATAAGGCATATCAATTGGTAAAACATGAGATAATAATGTAAGCATTAAGTGAGATACTTTTAATTGTAACAAATCACTACACCTCCTCAATATATGTCATATCAATTAAAATTGTTAATCAATGATATTAAGGATATATGATATATATGAACTATAGATGAATACTTGCATTATATGATATAATAAAAAGAGAAAAGAAAAAGAAAATATTAAATGAACTACCCATATAATATGAGGATTATTATTTGAATGATATAATTCAATAAGATTTAAATGAATTACTCATAGTGGAACTATTGTTAATAATAACTATATTGGAAATTTAAATTAGGCTTTAATATGTTTCTTTCCAAGTGTATAGTATATATGAGGTAAGCAAACTGAAGTATAGCGGGTGTTTCATCGATGTGTAGGCAATAGAGTGATAATATAGGTTTCATACAACATCCTAGGGGATTATAATTGATTGAGCCAACTCCACACCAGCTGGCCAGTACCTTCACCTAACGATGGCCGTTGGAGAGTTCGAAAGCCATAAGATTAATGCAGTGGTGGCCTTTGGTCAGGTGGGACTTGGTTGAATCTAACCCAATTTAATGCATTAAGACTGTTGCACATCTGATACGCTACTAAAAAAAATAACAGCAAAAGGGATTTAGTACCGGATTGCAGTAATTGGAGAGAATTTGACAGAGGTAGTATGAGCGCTACTTAAATGCAATTCAGAAGGAAAAGAGGAAAAAAGTCTGGGAAGTCATCATTACAATATCTTTGGGAAGAAAATGGAGGACAGAGGGTGTGCACGTAAGAATGCAAAAATGGCGAGTTGAATTTATTCGAGAAGTCCTCTCACATGGAGGAAGACAGGATGAGACTGATGGTGATGAGCAGAATGGAGGGGATGCCTAATTTGAGAGTAGATTTGAAAGCTCGGTCAATAGGAGAGCTTGTAGGAAATGAAAGGGCTATTGTGGGAGCTAAGGGCGAGACAGAGCGACAACCAAGGCGGCAACCCTATCACAAACTAACGTAAAACTACATAATCGTTGGACCTGCGAAGATGATGTGGTAAAACCATTAGTGGTTCCGATTATGTCTGAATCAGTCCGTAGAAATTGTGAACGACGTCAGAGTTGAGATCCTGGGAGTATGGTTCGAGGCAGACTTCGAAGCCAGCTGGGTGTTGGCGGAAGAGTCATTCGGCCAGCCTTGTGGAGGTTGTGGTGCTATCTAACAATGCGGGTATGTGCTTCAAGCAGCACGTAAGGAGGCTTGAGAGCAGCATGCAAAAGAACAACGCAATTTGTGCAGATTTTGAGATTTTGTCAGAGATTGGAATCCGTGACCTAGATGTTGCAAGGTAGCGATCCTCCCATATGTGCGAGCTGAAGAAGGCACACTTCAAGGTACGGCTGTAGAATCCCAAGTTTTATTCATGGAAGTGAAGATTTAGTGATACCATACGCCCGATGCAATTTTTCTGGCACTTTGTAAAATATAGATAATCCTTCCTATTACGTATAGTTAATTGTTTGCCCTAGTATGTCTCCACTAAGGATTAGTTCATCCTATAGATATGCCAAATCCTATCAATGCGGTCACATTGATTACCTTCAGAGCCTGCAGTTTGCCTTATAAAAGAATGGGAAGAGTATTTCAAAAAGAAAACATAGTTTTATGGTTGTAGGCTTACTCTTTAAAATTGTGAATGATGAAATGAGGATATGAGAATTTTATTTATAGAATTCCAAGATGGATGCATATTTTGTGGATGATGAAATGAGGATATGAGCATTTTATTTATAGAATTCCAAGATGGGTGATGAATGTCCAAATTTGAGCAATGTGGGATTAACATTTATCCAATGGCATGATGCCACTTGTCAAACTATAAATGGATGGAGGATGTGCAAGATTTGGGGTTTGTGCCAATAAATGCATAATTTTGAATTTCAAATTTGTTGAAATGACATGCAAGAGGGAAGAGAAAATGCAATAAATGCCACTGGGCTCAAGACAAAGAACATGTAAGATGAATTTATTGTCTTGTTGGATGTACATGTTGACTTGAAATTTTTGAATTCAAATTGATAGAATATTCTAAAAGATGTCTTGTGAGGAAAATAGGGATTTAATAAATGAATTAAATCTATTTTTATGTGAAACTTGCATTATCTAGAAGATGGGACATGATATGGGATTAAATTAATTAAGGGTTAATTAATTTAATGAGAGAGGTTAGATGATGTGACCTATTTGACTCCAATTTATGGATTTATTTAAATCAAATAAGAAAGGAATATGACAAGAGATTAATTAAATAAGGATTTTGATTTATTTAATTAAAAGAGATAGTATTAGATTAAATCAAATAAGGTTTTAATTTATTTAATTTAATGGATAGACCTTAGAGATTTAATCAAATAAATTGATTATTTAATTAAATAGGGATAATTAGATCATATGAATTGATTTAATTAACAAGAGAGAGTGACTTAATTAAACAAAATAATTTATTTAATTAAATGATGAAAGTTGATGAATTTAATCAGATAAGGAGATTTGATTAAATGGTTAGACCGAGGGATGATTCAAGAAGAAACGATGTTAGTAATTAGGATCAGATGCACAATGTCAATTGGTACATTTTATGTGTACAAAAATATCTAGGTCATATAAGAGTTTACGCCATATCAAGACGCTGTAAGATGCAGGATTGGCATCAATTTCAAGTACTGTTATTTTATCAGAAGCCTCCATTTATCCCTTTCTAAATTCATCCCCCTGTCTCAACATTGGAGCAGAGATGAGAATTAACCTCCTCCATTTTCTTCCACAGATTATATGCATCTTTAACTCTGCTATTTTAACAGACTTAATATGTATTGCAGGTGACTGTATGTGGCTTATGTTTTCTCTTATTATAGCTCTTTGTGGAATGTTATTGTAGGTGATGATTTCAGGCTTACATTTTTCTTCTCATCATATTCAGTCGTTAGTGTATGTAAGGAAAAGTGACACCATATACGCTAGAAAAACTACTTCTCAATTTTGGAAGCAACTATAGTTATATTGCATGGGTGAATGTGAGCATTACATGATTGAAGTGCAAATTTCATGAGTTTATAGAAGGAAGTTCATGAAGAAATCAAGGCTCTCTTTTGCCAAGGATGGTGCTATTGTTTTCAATGATTTAAAGATCTTGTGTGAAACCATTGAAATTATGTATTTTATGGTGGAGAAGGAGAAGGTGATTCTAGAGTTTTTTTCACGGGATAAAGAAATCTAACTACGAGAATGTAAGAATGAATTACCATACAATACTCACAATATTGTGTGTAATTTCCTTCTCAAGGATTATATACTCTCACCAAACATACATAAATGACTTCATCGAAAAAAAATTGAGTGGAAGAAATAAATTTCTTGATAGTTTAAACTAACCAAAAAATAGAATGTACATAAGAGATGATTTTTTAATCATGAACAAAGTTCATGCTAGAAAATGCATTATGGGACATCTACAATCTCTTTTAGAAGTGTTTCTTTCAAATATTGTAACTGTCATGTGAATTTTATGGTTTATTTATGGTCAAGTAGGGTTTGTCTAGATTTTATATTTAAGAGCCATATACCAACTTATATAGACGTTGTGCTGTAATTTTTATAATAAATCATTGAATGGTGTTTTATGTTTACTAATTTGATATGAGCACTCTATTTTTTTTTGGTTCCTCCATGCTTCCTTTTATTCTCACACTAAAAGATGGATGGTTCTCATGAATATGGTTTAAATGTTTATAGATATAAATAGATAATGAATTATTTTGAATAGATTTATATGTATGGATATGAAATATATTGGGTTTATTGAATTGATATTTTATGTAATATGAGACTATAAAATTAATTAATATTTTCTAGTATTTTAAGTGTAATTTTTAAAATGATGATCTATAGAATTATTGGAATAGTTAATTCGTAACTACAATTCACACATTTTTCAAGATGACTATGAAATATATATCAGCAATCGCAAGCTACATTGGAGGAAGAGTTAAAGAATGTTCAATACATTCTAATTTATGTAATGAGTTTTATAGGCCCCAAGATATTTGTTTTATTATAAAAACCCACCTAGAATGGGTGTTTCAATCACATTACAAAATATTTTGTGGAAATTCAATTGTATTTATGGATCTCATTCAATTATCTCTCACGAGAGACATAGCATTATATTAGATATATTCCATTTAATTGTTCTATTTTATATAAAATTTATTTTTTACATGTCAAACATTAAATAATAGTCAATGTAAATGTATAATTTTTTTCGTGTACATTTTCTATTCTACTTGATTCAAGGCAAGAGCATTACTATATTTTAAATAAATAAGTAAAAATTCAAATATATAATAAACTAAACAAAACGTACAAAGTATTTCTTCAAATAAGCTCCAAAAATTTGTACCTATTAACTAATCAAATTCTCTAGGAAAATTTTCTAATAATTTAAATTTTTTTATGCTTATTCATAAATCAACCCAAGAATGAATTGTATAGGAAAAAATTTCCATCACATTATTCATAATACATTCTCCCAATTCTATATTATGGCATTGGTTCTGAAGCTCTTTGAACTATATGTGATAAACATGAGAAAAAGAGGAAAAGTCAATATTAGGAGAAACTTCCAATATATTAAGAATATCCTTGAGGATAATATTTAGGAAGCTCTTAATTGAAGTGTTAGCATGTGATCACTTGACTAAATATATTTACACTAAATGGGATGAGATCTAATGAATATAAAAAAAATCTTAAAATATACATGCCACAACACTCATTCTAACATCTAGTAGAGATGTACCTTAGGGGAGAGGGCCCAATAGATAGCGATGTTTCAATAGTCGCTCATCAATATATGAAAATTAAAATCCTAGAAAATATTTCACATCCAATCAATACAATCAATAGGTAGCCCCCACTTGTGAATGTGTAGTTAACCAAAAAAAATTAATTAGAGGATTTGTGTAACTTTTTTGGTGGTCATAGTACACAGTTATTGGGTCATTTGTGTATAAGTATTGGATGACACCTTATTAGAGGAATATGTATTATAGGAGTTCTGCAACTTTTTTAGTGACCATAGTGTTCGATTACTAGGGCATCTATGTGTAGGTATCAGGTAAAACCTCCAAATGACCACTTTTAAACCTTTATGCACATACAGACTCATACTCCAATCATTATAACTACCCAGAAGCTAAAACAATGTCTTTAAGCTCTTAAGTCATATACAAAGAAACTAAAACATTTTCATAAAAATATGATGTACCATTTAGGAGCTTAGGGTGCACGAATTTAGGGTGGGCAACTACTAGGCCCTTCCCCCTAGTGTTATTCAAATAATTATGTCTCCACTTTACTGATTGGCGTAACCTTATTGATTGAAGTACCTCTACTCTATTAGGCACAAAGCATTTGATTAAACTAGAATATAGAATGCTACTAACAAAAAAATGTCATTGTGTAGATGCTTAGTTATTAAGAATGTCAATTAGATCATACATGCCCAAAAGAATGATAGAACATGGTTGGTCTAGACATTAATAATTGGAACCTAAATATGATTATTACGTAAAATTATTTGATTTTTCAATGTGATGATCTATTAAATTATGATATTTAAGAGATTAAACTTTTCATAAAGATTATTTTGAGTTTAGGATATTGCCACATTTTCATCAAGTGAGTTAATGTGTAAAAGATAACTTACAAATTGAAGGAGAGATTATTTGAATGGTAGATTACATCATAATCTACATAAGATGTGGGAGGAGAATCTGCATGTTGGATAGTTCAGTTTGACAAAGTATTTAACATAAGTTCTATGTCAACATGGATGAGTTCTCCTTTAACATGAAGATGATTAAGTAGAGTTTCAACATGATAGTGTGTCTCAAAAGTGTCACTAAAATCGATATTTCTCAAAATTTGTCATATTCAATAAATTAAAATGAGCAAACAATAAATAATTTTAAAATGATGTAAATTAATGATTTACATAATTTTCTATGTTGATTCTATTGATAATTTTATTTAAATTTTTTAAAGTAATTTTTATCATTCTTAGTTAATTTTCATAAAGTGTTTATTATAATCTAACTAATTCTAATCATAAGTAACTTTTTCCAATTACACATACTTTGGGCCACAATAAAATGATTTTAATTATTTTCCAAACATAAATTGAAGGCTTAATTATTTTTTATAATTTTTAAATATTTTTTATTTGATTTTTGAATTAACAATAATTCTGACATATTTTTCATAATGGATTACTAATTATGTATATACCCAGATTGAAATATTTCTTAAATTGGACAAGATCATGGATATGAAAATCATGTATGTTTTGAGAAGTTTGTTGTCATCATTTGTTATTTTTCTCAATGCTTGAATAAAAGTCATATTTTTGTAACAAAATTATGTTAATTAAAAAATACAAAAATGTAGTACTGATGCACCAAATTAATCCCAATAACAAAGTGACCAAAAAATATTTTGAAGCATATTAAAGAAGATAAATTCATGTTTTGACAAACATGACACAAGAACTTTATAACTCACTCACATTACAACTTGGGCATGGCTCAAACATGGTTTATAGGCTCAAGCCATAACATGTGTGTACTATGTGCATATAATGCTCACACAATGTGTGTAGTATGCTCACATGCATGAGAATTCTACACTCAAAGAAAAAATGCTATGTTTTGAGCTTTATATAAGATTTTTAAAAATGTAACTAATGCAAGCACATTATACCATGCTTGCATTATATTACAAATTCTCATTCCTACCTATTAGGCTTGGAATTAAGGAGGGAATTTTAACTTGGCCCACTCTAGGTGAGGCCACAAACGGGGGACCTCATCCCTTTCATGAATGCACAACATCAACATGAATCATCCAAACCCACAAGAACAACAACCTAGCAAGGGAAAAGAGGGTGATATCCCACAAGCACACTAGCCCAACAAGGGTCTGGAGCAAAATATGGAGCACTGAGTCACTTAACATGAGTGCCAACAACATCAATGCTAAGGTTGAAATACACGAGTACATTAGATCAATGAGGGTACAACACCTGTGATCACAATATCCCATTAGGGATTTGAACCTTGTTGACCACAACAACACCACCACTTAACCATCACACTATGGGATGAACCCCACAGCATGTGTTATCTATTGAGTATGGTTTTTTAACTTCATTAATTCTAGTTTTACTTGTTTACAATGAAATTTGACAAAATCACCACCAAAATATTGATCTACTTTATAGTTTTCTAACTATATATTTTTTCTCTATTTTTAATAAATTAGGATAATTATTTTGATTTACTAGTATTTATGTGTTCATATTTCACAAATACATATGATTTTTTAAATTCTTTAATCAATTTATCAAAATTTTAAAAAATAATAAAATATTATTTTATGCTTCATTATATACACATTCTAAAAAATTGCATTTTTTTATTATTTTGGTGGAAGTTATCTAACATTAACATTACTCTTGATATTTCTAAATGCATCCACTTTAAAAATAGTTAAAAATATGCAACTCATAGTACTAGCTCTTACCTATATCTTTCCATCAATTGGATTTTACACAACAAAAATAATGGGGCACACATCAAATGTTATGTTACATTTTAATGATAAAAATAAGAAAACTTTTGTGTGTGCTCAACATTTGACCCTCTTAATCTTAAATATTTTTTCAATACCTTAGTAGTTTAGAACTAGATTCAAAGTACTACAATTCTTGTGCTAAACACATCTCCAAATTTTTAGTGTAAGTATCTAAAATTATGCAATCAAGTTTAGGTTTAATTTATTTTAAATAAATTAAAAAGTGATCATTTTTTACCCCCTTTGTCCCCTATTTCCATGTACTTATCCTATAATATTTAAATAAAATCCAGTAAAAATGGTATTTACTAGAAAGCTTGTTTTTTATAAGATAAGCAACATTTACAAGGTGTTGTACCCTTTACACAAAAATCCCAAAGGGACAAAAAAGAGGCTAGTTCAACCCAGAAATGAACTAGGAGAAGAGGATAGACCACACATAAACAACTAACAGATAGCTGTCGAAACACAGACAAGGACTAGACAACCCCATAATCTAAGGGGACTAACCTGACTCCCTTAACCCTAGGCCGTGAAGATGCAATAGATCGAGGGAGTCCCTGTTGAAAAGGTTATATATCAATAAAATTTTATGTTTTATGACTTTATTTGTCCTTAACAAGCATAATTTAAAATATCAAGTTCAGTCTGATAAAATTCTTCCATGTGGCTTGGAGAGTCAAATTTGTCACATAAGTATTATGCAAGGGACTTCAATCTAAGGGGAAATTAGATTAAAGCACCCCCTAAGGTCCAAGCCCTTGTCAAATGCAAGAAAACCTCTTATTGAAATGGTCTAGATATAGATTGTTAGTAGATTTTTTTGTAAATAGAAGTAGAGGTTCAATCTAAGGGGGATTTTATTTCAATCCCCTTAGATCAGACCTTGCTTATATGTAACTCTCCCCTTACATTGAAGTCCGTGTATTTTTCTCTTAAACTTATTTCACAATTTTATTTTTGTCCCACAAGTGGGACACATTATTGTTCTCTTACCAATACCTCAGATACATTATAAAAAAGACAATGTACGCATTTAAACTTGGAAAATATTTAGGTCATTAGAGACTAGTCATCCCCTTGAATACTCTCACATAGCTTAGGAATTTCTTGGGCATGATCAATTTTTACTATAGTTTCATGCTTGCATCCTCTCAAATTACATGGCATCTAATCCAAGCAATAACTTAAGGGGTTAAATATTATATAGACATAGGCACAACAACAAGAATTTGTACAAACTAAAGCAAGGCTCTATCTAATATTGGCCCTTGTTTTGCTAGATCTTAAATAGTATTTTGAGATCAAGATCTATAGATTTGTTATAGGATACACTTGGCACCATCTTTGCTAATTATAAGCATGAATCCAACATTTATTAAGCAATCTATACTACTTTCCATGTATGTAAGAAGTTGAAGCATTCTATCTTGATTAAGAAGTTATTGCTAACATGGATCACAAACCTCTTAAAAAAAATTAAAATAAGGGAAATTATAGAATAATTATTACTAGAGATGGTTCATATAGTTGCAATAATTCTACATCAACATCTAGCATAGAAAGATGAGAGTTTTGTTGATTCAATCTCCAATAGTAGCCCTTATAATGGTCCATAATTCTTATGAGAATAAGACATTATCGTGACCCCAACTATATGTCAGAGTTCCTGAATTCTCCAATGTGTATTAGATATTGACAAGTTCTAGGTGATGTATCCTTGAATACTATGTACCCAATAAGTTTTTATTGTCACATACCAGACACATTATTTCTACTAGAGAGAATGAAAAGATTATTTGAGAGGCTTATTATAATTAGGTGGCAAGTCATTTTAAGGTAGAAAAGATAGTGGTCATTCTATCAAAGTGCTTTTACTAGTCGAAAGTTCTATCATTCTATAAAAGTACTTTTACTAGTTGAAACTAAGTTGTGATGTTTATGCATGTATCGTCTCACATAAGATGTGAAATTACAAAGCCAAAAAAATTATACAAGGAATGTACACACCTCTATTGATTCTTGACAAGTCTTTTAAATCCATCTCAATGGATTACATGTCAAGTCTTTCCACAACTAGACATGGTCACAATAGTGTGTATGCTAAGGTTCATAAGTTCTTAGAGATGTCATTTTTAATAACTTCAAGAAAAGGTCTACCACCAAGCTTTTATTAAAGGTTGTGGGTCCATTGAAACCTACAAAGAGCATTGTATCAAATAGACAAGAAGTTCCTCATTGTTTTTGGTCTATATTGTGGTACACGATGAACATAAATTTGAAAAAACTATAACATTCCATCCACAGGCAAGTAGGTGGACAAAGGTAATAAATCTCACAACCATACAATTATTTTGATAAACCTCTCAAAACATCCACACAAATGGGATGAGAGCCTTCTCTATGTTTAACATAGCTTCATTCAATCCTTTCATGGATTCAAATGACATGTCCCATTGAAGTTCTACTACAAGTTTCAACTATTGGCATATACTAATGTAGCTGTTTGAAGTGACATCAGTGTACATAAAGAAATAGAATAAGGTAGGCATTTTTTTCTAGCATATTTTACACATCTAATACTAGGGTCACGGTATTTTACAGTTAACCAGCATGAAAAATAGAACCAACATGATGATCTACATTATGTTTCATATCAAAACAAGGTAGGAGATAAAGTGAATTGAAATATTAAAAAAGAGACTCAAAGGTCTAATTAGGAAACTCAAACTCATATTTTTCATCTCTTTTGAACATATTGTATGTTGCTAAACAATTATAGAGCAAAAAATTGATTCCTAATTATTTAGGATAAATAAAATCATTAATATAATAATCACAAAAATGAATAATCAAGATATTCCACTCTATAGAATGGTTAAGGAAGGGAAATGGTTAACTAGCAGCCAAAATCATTAAGAATTCCTCATTTGATATAGAAGATAGGAGTAAAGAGTCCCCATTTTTTCTCATGGATAAATGAATGATCTAGAGAATTGTTTAGATGATCTAAATGATGGTTTTTGACATTATTTTGAAAATCTGATTCTTTGACATTTTGTATTATGATGTCTTTTTGAAAAAATGACAAATTAAAGTCTTTTCAATAAAAATTAATACTTATAGTTTAGGTAATCTAAATGATAATTTTTTTACATTATTTTGAAAATCTGAGTTTTTTATATTTTCTATTATGATGTCTTTTTGAGAATATATATATAACTATTTTTTTATTATTTTTCACTTTCTTATTCTCTTTGTTCAACATCCTGATGATGGATCATGGAGTATGATCTGAAATGTTGATGCAAAAAAGTTCACACAGTTACAATTCAGAAATCTCAGCACTATCTGATCATGGACTGTGGAAACCTTATGCTATTAATTTTTAAATATTGTTAAACATCAATTCATTTATTATTTGTATACTAAATAAAATTACAAATTACAAATTACCTGTTCAAATAATTTAATGTTTAAGGTAAAATGAGATCTCATAACCAACTAAATAGCAAGTATTTGCTTATATGTATATTCTTAGTGACAGAGATTTGCTCAAAGCTTGCCACCCAGAAACCTAATGTCATGGGATAGTGGAATGGATAAGATGGTCAAGAATAATTCTACTATAATGTTTTCTGCACTGATTTTTCTCCGTTCCTCTCCCCGTGATGTTGGGTGGAGTAAAGATAAGTTAACATTGGAGGGTCCAAGCAGAGTCGCTTGAAAAACCAGTAACAGAATGGGTGTACCATATCTTCATCTCTCTTCTTATACTAATCTATCCATAAACGTTTAAGTATATGATAATCATTTGTACTGACCTTAACCCTCTGCACATCGGTTCATTAGAAGTCATCCATGGAGTTTGGTGAGACAGTACAGTCTGAAGGGATGTGAGATCCTTAGGCTTGACATACTACAGTCAGTCTCTTTATGTATAATGCTAATACTTCTTACAGTCCATTATCAATACATCACTATGTTACAGATACCAAAACAAATCAAGATAATGTTTTTTATATAGGAAAGATTCTGGAAGTATCCCCCTTCCAGAATCATAGAAGGGATCGAATGAAATCTGATTCTATCAAACGATAGTCTAGAAAACGGATCTGGGTACCAATTTCAAGCTAGCTAATATTTTTATCTTACAATAGTAATAATGGTTATTATTTTTAATAACTGAATGTATACTAGGCCATACTATAAATACACCTGGACAGAGTTCTTATTAGGATTTCTTATTTTACTGTATCTGGGTAGTCTAAAAATGGAAAAATCAAACGAAGTTCAGCAGTGTTGGAAATATGGCGTACCTGCAAAATGAAAAAACGAGCTGTCTGTAAATGCTTATCCCGCTCTTGGACACCGAGCGTTTTGCGCAGAACCTCCTGATCTGGCAAAAATGAATCTCACGCTTGACGACCAGCGTTTTTTCACCAGCCCGCTGGTTAAGAGAAATGGTTTATGACCATATAAAGAGCCTGCATTCCCAGACGAGATTTGACCTGTCTCGGGCTTTTCAATGTCATCCACGCGGGGAAAATAACCCATAGTACTGATATCACATGTTCATGCTGATATTAGTATTTTTTTTTTAACCATTTATTAAAAGTTATGCTATTTATACTTTCTCTTACAATCAATCACCTAATTATTATAATTATTATTTTTTATATGATTGTAATAGGGAAATTGGGTCTATTTAGGAGAATGACTTAATATAATTTAATATTTATATGGTATTTTTCATAGTGTTAGATTAGGATTCAATTTCATAGTATTAGAATCAAAACTTGCTAATTTATATTTCATAAGTAGAATAATGGTCTATTTAGCACTCATTATACTTGTTGATGTTCATAGGCGTGAATCATTAGGACTTTCCAAGAGGTTGCCCATTCCAATACTAATCCAACTCAAGTATGTTTAAGAATGGGTTTCCCCCAAGATCAAGCTCACATAACCTACTACCCCATTTACAAAAACCTTTCCCTACCCCTTGAGTGGGGGCCCTTTCAACAAGTGTTGTGCCTTATGAACCATTCATTATAGAATTCCTTTATTATTGGGATGGGTGACTTCTTGGGAAGAAACGATGCTTCACCCTTGTGAGCATCACCTCGATGCAATGAATCCTAAGTGGACCATTTATTCTCATGAGAGATGGGTTTATGTGAGCCACTCCTCATGAAATATGGGTCAATGAGTTTGACCCAAAAACTATAGAGTTGAATCTTAATATAAATATCACAATTATATGTATTCATAGATAGTGTGGTTTTGTGGGAAGTTGGGCTTATTCTTGATCCATAATTTATCCCTATTTACATGCACAGCCACTCATTTGACCTTACCTCATCCATATTTTCTATGTAAATCTAACATTTATAATACCTAATATTGCTCACTATGTTCAAAGATTCATTATCCACCTCGAATTTACCATTTCCTTGTCCCAAGTCAATCCTATGGATATAAGATCAATCTTGGACCTGTGGAATTGGCCTCCAAAACACTAAATTTAAATTCAAAAAATTTCAACTCCTACCTATTACTTTCCTACCATGACTTGGATTAGTACACGCTTTGCATTATTTATTAGTGGTATTTAAAGGAATTCAGTGTGTGCACATTCGTCATTGAATATGGGTGATCCCACAATAGTGGTTTACACTTTTTGGGACATTCTGATTTTTGTTGAAATCGCATATTTTTAGAAAATATAATGATCTAAGCCTTGAAAAGTTTCATTTAAAGGATTCCAATTCAATAGGGTTTGATCAAACCACCTTAGATCAAACCCCCTTTGATAGAACCTCGCTAGTTTTATATCATACCTATAACATCTCCTTTACACCTATTAAAATGCTGATAAAAACCCAGTTTTGATTTACCTTTTGGGGGATCAAATGAATTCATTTAAATTTTGTTTTTTGTAAGTATATAGTCCTTATTATAAGCTTCTCAAAAACTATAAGTTTAAATATATTTAATTTGATTATTATATTTATTTTTTATTTCTTGTGAATGTAGGTTTTTCGCTGAAAAATCAAGCTCTTTGTTTTGCACATGTGGAAAAATAGCAAATTATCAAAAACAAAAATTGAAAAATATTAGTGCACTAGATATTGATGTCCTTGATCCTGATTCAACAAAAAAAAAAGAATTTCGATACATACAAAAAAAGTTATGTTTAGCTAGTAAATCATGTCTGAATTGTAAGTAGTTTGACTTTGAAACTTAATAAAAAAAAAGATATTCAATGAAATGCTATGAAACCAATTCCATGCACTAGATATCGTAGTTACAAATATAAATTCGAAAAAATTAGAATTTTATCCTTCATAGAAAAAAAGTTGTGTTAGCTAGTAACATCACTCTTTAAAAATGGTGTTTACTGTTAAAAACTAGTTTTTGAAGGAGATGGAAAAAGAAGTGCAATCTAATTCCAAAAAAAATGAAAAAAAATATATTTAGAATTTACAGACAAAATGTCACAAATCACTAGTTTGCGTCATCTTCAAATTCCTCACGGTTTAGCAACTATAGGTGCATGAAAGTGAAGATTTAGTTAAAAAAAAAATAGTTCAATGTCTAGTTTGGCCAAAAATTGTAAACCAGTATTGTGGGATTGCCCATATCAAGGACACATCATTCACATTTGAGCCTGAGCTTAAAGGAACTAAAATCTACATCATCATTCTAATGCATTTGGATGACTAGATATTGTTGTCCTCAATCATTTTCACAATATTAAACCTCTAAGATATGACAAATGAGAATTTAACTCCAATTATTTGACAACCTCCCCAAATTATTTCTAAAAACCATTAACCTTTAATAACCAATAAGGAGCATCATTCATGCCAACTACAAAAATGTAAGAACACAATTTATTAGGTTAGATCCACAATCCATATAATAGATCTATGCTTATAGAAATAGCCTAAATCTATGGATTTGACTTGAAAATAGTTATAATCATGCACAAGATCCCAAAAATTATATAGATCAAGGACATCAATTTTTTTTATATCAAACCATCAAAACCTATGCCACATCAAATTCATTCAACCATATCATTTTTACAGCTAGATATCCTTATATGGTACATCATTTTTTATAAAAGGTATTAGGAGCTTTTGAAAGGGCCCGAATCCTTTTTTATAAATTAGATAAAAATTTACAATAAAACATGAAGAAGATAGCACAAAAAACTGCCAACAAGGACATAGGCCTAAGTATGACCGAAAATGCCACGCAAAAGTTGTAAAAAAGAAAAATAGAAACCAGGAAACTACAAGAAGTTAGGGGCCACCACAAACTAAGGAAAGCTAAGATGATTTTTAAAATAATGAGTGTGCTCCTTCTCAATAGTTCTTGGTTCCTTAGTCATTTGATCTTTACTACAACTATTAGGGCCACCTTTCTCTAAAGAGGAGTGAGATCGCATCTTCTCTTGAGGTAGTTCAATACTGCTAGCACTATGTTTAATTGTTTTATTCTTCTTATATCCAAAAATCTCCTTAGATCATTCTTGATGTCATGGTCATCTTTAGACTCCAGTGAGGCAAGCCTTTCTTCAAACTTATCTTAGTATTTAATCTTTCAATTATCACTCCCACAACTTTCATTTTATTTTGATCTGTCAAATTTATGTTTAATTTTATGCATTCTATTTAATTAGTCTAGATTAACATTAGAGAAAGGTTATTTTATTTTGCAATGATATAATAATTAAAGTTTAAAATTAGTTTAATTTTTAATTTTTATATATTTTTAAAAATACTTAAATAGTTTATTTTAAAATTTAATTTTAAATAGAATAAATATAAAAATAAGTTATATGATTTAAAATAATTTATTTTAAAATATAATAAAAATAAAAAATAATAGTAAATAATCATAAAATAATTTTATCAATTATATTTTTTACATTTTTTTCTTTTTTAATTGTTTATAATAATATTTTGGAGAGGAAAAGATTTAATTAAAGCTACATATAATATTTAGAAATAATTTTTAAATATAGTTTGATCTCCATAATATTTAATTTTATAATAAATAATTTTATTTTTAATTTAATAATATTATTTTAAATATTATTCATTTAATTAATTTAATGAATACCTCCTTGTATACCTCCTCTATAAAATCAACTCCTACCATACCCATATCATCTTGAATATTGATTATCAACCCATTCATATTGATGGCTACCTTCTCTTTATACATTTAATGTTGCCTTGAACTGATCACTATATTGTAGGATTTCTCTATGTAGTCCTTCACACTCATTTCATTTTGTCTTATATTCAAAACCTTCTTTAATATCTCTGATGAGGGTGCAAACCCGAGACACAGAAAATAACCCACAAACTAGAGAATAATTTTATTATTTAGAAAATGGAACTTCTTACATGCAGAGGATCTCAAATCCCCAAGTTCTACAACACATGCAAGCTACAGAAAGCTACAGAATAACCCTTTTCGCAATATGCGAGCTTGTCCCCAAAAAAGTTACCAAAAAATTAGAAAACCCGCCCATAAATAGAGCTCCTCATTTGTTTGGAGCCAAAACAACATTCAATTTGAGTTTAGGCGGTTTGGCGCCGAAAATTTACAACATGAAGTTCAAATTTCAAAAGAGCATTTGCAATGGTATCTTCTAGAAAGTGCGCCAACTTCTTGGGGTCATAACTTTTGATCCAGGACTTCGATTCGCGAACCGTTCGAACCATTGGAAAGGTCTCGAAGTCAAGAATGCACTCGAAATCATTTATGCCGATTTCGGCAAGTTTCGGGGCCATTCCGGAAGCTCTAAGTGCCTCAAATCCCACTCGGAAGATTTTCATGTGCAAATCTGGGAAACTAAAACTGCAATATCTTTCAAACCAGGAACCGAAATGAAAAACCGTAAATTGGGAATTTCATTATGACGAAAAGGGTATCCAAAAATATAAAAACATCTAAAAACTGAGAAACTTGAAATTTAACTATTTTTGGGTGATGCAAGATTGCCCTTACACCACTGGATGCTCCTGCATCAATCTCCAACAAGTAATCTCTAGGAAGAAATTTCCCCTTTAATCTTACAACCATTGAATTCCATTGACTCTTACTTCCATGGTCATAACTATTTCTCTCCACAACCCTTTCCACCAAAGGAATAAATTATAAAGTTTATTTTATTCCATCATAACCCTTTTAGGATTGTGGATATTCTCATACTCAATCTTCTAACTCAATGATTCAGTCTAGTAGTTTTTCCAAGCAATAAAAAAGTTAGAAACTTATACCTTTTCCCCTCTATCAATATTCATAAGAAACCTTAAAATATATTCTTCACCTTCATTTAGAGGTTTCTCTTTCTCCCTTCCTCTCTTCTATCTTCTTCATAATTTTGATCTCCTCTATCATATTTAAGGTTTCTTTTGCAATCAACTACCAAAGCAACTATCTCATTTAATTTCTCATTCTAAAGCTTCTCAAACATCTCCACTATGTTCATTGTATTATGCTTCCTTCTTGAAGGCATGATACTATAAAAAATACACACATAACTCAAAACCCCAAATCTAGAAATCTAGATAAGGTAATTCTTAAATTAAATTCCCCAAGAAAAATAAGACCCCATTTTCATACCAATTGGTGTATTCCTTTCATGATCTCTACAATTGTAGGGTTTTCTTCCATCTACAATAAAGTTATTAGAGCCTCTTAAGAAACAACTCTACTAAGAAATCTTTTCTTTTGTGCATTTGGGTGCAATCTAGGTAGGCGTAAAATGAAAGATAACTTAATATAGAAACCTAAATAATTATTAGACAACATTGAAATATCAAATAAAAATAAAAATTAATTAAATTGTATTAAGTATATATATTATTCTTCAGAGACTTATTGCTATGCACAGTTAAGAAAACCTTAAATTATCGCAATACAAAAATGAAATGGGTATTGATCTACAACCATAATGGATAAAATTTTGATTAATTTCTTCTTCTTTTCTCATTAATCTATATGGTTGCATTTTTTTCTAGTGTCTCCTCTTTTTTAGATGGTCAACCTCTTACTTAGTTATGCCTTTTCTTTCTATTACAAACATATTTTCCTCTTGCCCATGATTTAGGGCACATTTTTTAGGGGTAGCCTATTCATATCTCAACATTTGTCCTTTTATTCCTTGAAACTTTTTTATTCATCTTCTTAGCTCTTTATGTTGTTGCAAAAGGCTTGGTAATGGTTCTCAATTATTAAACCCTCACCATTTATCTTTTGGGTCATTTTTTTGAATTCATGCTAGGACTATTATTAAACAAGAAATTACTCAAGTTTGAAACTCTTATTTGATTCCAAAAAAAGTTTGCTACATCATCTTATACAAAAACCATAAAAACCATCTAATTCATTCTAATTGAAATGGATTGAGGACTTCACATTATAAATGTTTGATGAAAATTAAAATAAACAAATGTAGCCAAAAATAGTTGTACAACAACTAATAACTATTACATGACACATGGTAGAACTTTGTTGTGCAACAAATAGGAAATGTTGCACAACCAATTGAAATATTTATATGGCCTCTAGAAACTATTGCATAAACAAATGAGACTTGTTTGCATGTTTAATTATTTGATTTAGTGATACAAGATTGATTGTGAACTTAAATGCTCCTTCATCTTAGGAAAGTCCACATACAAGGACCCATGATAGAATGTGCAAATAGAGTGGAAGAGAGGTTTTCTAGGGTTCCTTTTCTACACCAACATGTGTTTATAATATTACTCATTGGAACTTTTTGTCTATGTTTGTCCTTATTGTGATTTTATAACATTTGGACATTTTTAAGCTCATGGATGATTATGAATGTTTTTATATATATGATTCACAATTTTGACTTGGTTTAGAATTATTCTTTATATGGTTTTGGTATATCTATATATACGATTCATATGTGTGTATGTGTGTATGAAGGATATTTCATGACCAATCAGTACACACATGTTTATCTTTGTTGATTAGTGGATACTAAATATCTGTATAAAATCCTTAAATGATAGTTCAATTAATGATTTGTACAAAATCCCATAATTATAGTTATGTGTAGGGTGATCCCACAAAGCTAGTTTACAATTTTTGGGAGATTCTAATTTTTGCCGAAATCACATATTTTTATAAAATATAATGATTTAAGAATTTAAAAGTTCCATTTAAAGCATTCCAATTGAAGAGGGTTTGATCAAACTACCTTAGATCAAACCCCCTTGGATAGAACCCACTAGTTTTAAACCATACCTATAATAGAGTCTCCTTTACACCTATCAAAATGCTGATAAAAAACCACTTTTGATTTACCTTTTGGGGGATCAAATGAAATCATTTAAAATTTATTTTTCATAAGTATGTAGTCGTTATTATAAGCTTCCCAAAAAGTATAATTTTAAATAAATTTAATTTTATTATTATATTTATTTTTTTATTTCTTGTGAATGTAGGTTTTTCACTGAAAATCAAGCTATCTGTTCTACACATGTGGAAAAATAGAAGACTATAAAATAAATATATGAAAAATATGAGTGCACTAGTTATTGAAGTCCTTGATCCAACAAAAAAAAATGAATTTTGATACATACAAAAAAAGTTGTGTTATACAGTCCGCCTATGTCTGAATTGTAATTGGTTCGACTTTGAAACTTGATTAAGGAAAAATATTCAATAAAACATTATGAAACCAATTGGAAGCACTAGATATCGTAGTTACAAATCTAAATTCAAAAAAATAGAATTTCATCCTTCATGGAAAAAAAGTTATGTGTTATGTGGTGAGCGTCACTCCTTAAAAATGGTGTTTACTGAAAAAAAAATAGTTTTTGAAGGAGATGGAAAAAGAGGAGCAATTTTATTCCAAAAATTTTGAAAAAAAATATATTTAGAATCTATAGACAAAATATCACAAATCACTAGTTTGCATCATCTTCAAATTCCTCATGGTTTAGCTGCTATAGGTGCCCAAAAGTGAAGATTTAGTTAGAAAAAATCAGTCCAGTGTCTAGTTTGGCCAAAAATTGTCAACTAGTATTGTGGGATCACCCTATAATCAATGAACAAGATGTCCCATTAGGGTTTGCACTAGGTTTAAATTTAGGTTCCTTACCTTTTTAATTCTTTTCTTCTAGCCAACATGTGACCTCTTCAATTTTACATCCTAATATATGGTATTGTCTAGCTTCTTTTTGTTCAACTAATGTATGGCGACCTTGCTCATTCATTCCTAGTCCTTTTCCATTGTATCCAAGTTTAAGCATAATTTTATATTTAAGAATGTAGAATTTTTAAATGACGGGGGAGGAGGAAGGGGTGATTCACTTGTAGAAGTATCACTTTTTAGGACCACTTTTTTCATATCCATGCCTCCTTTTCATCATTGTATACCTCAACTGTTTTCCATAAATAGACGGATCCATATAAAGAGGTGGGAATTGTAAGCTTTATTATTAAAATTTTATTCTCCCACACTAAAAGGTGTAGAGTCTAGTGGAGTCCAATCATCATCACCTAAAGTGCTAAAAAGTATGAAGTCATACTTTAGAGATTTTGAATCTCATGGATGATTTTGTGTAATAAAAATATTGGAAGTATCCATTATTTAATTATTTTGATATAGTTAGGGATATATGGGTATGCAACAAAGGTTCCCTTTATACCAAAATTTTACATATTGATGTAAAGTAGAGGCCATATAACATCTAACCATGAAAATCCAAGAAGGATTTTATGTGAATGTTTTAAGCATCACATGGAAAAATCTATCTAGTGTGCAAGGTCCAACCTTAATTGGGAGAATTATAGTATCCACACAATATTTATAATTGGTTAAACAAATCCCTTGTGCATTTATTAAAATGATCCACTGTCAACTTACGATCATTTAACGAGCAACTCAACCACACACAATTTGTAAAGGTATTACTTCTTTAACAATCAACTTGGGTGGAATATCATCATTAGATGTTCCTTGTGGCCAATAGACTCCTATCAAAGATTTAACTACTTATGGAGTAGTATCACAATGAACTTAGATCTTCTTTAAGGCTTTTTGCATGAATATCTTTAATAAGGTGATGTGCACACTAAATACCAAAGCGATATCTTGACTTGAATATTTTGTAATTATTGAATAATATCAAACTCCCTATCTTATTTAGATATTTTTTGAGGCACATAAGGTAAATTTATGTATTATATGGTGAAATGGGTAGTGACAATGTAACATCTTGGCCTCTTCCTAATTGTTGGCATGTATGCCACACAAGATTATAATCAAGTGAATTAGAGATACACATGAAAAGTAAAAATAGGACAGATATAAGATATATTGCTAAAGGATGAATTAGGATCAATATATAAATCATGAGGGAATATTGTTAAGTCCATACTAATCTTGTGTGTGTGTGTGATTTAATTGTCTGTTCAAAATCTCTTTTTTTTTGCGATGTAATTTCTTAAAATTAAAATTATTTTCATAACAAAAATTTGTAAATATAGTTTATACAATGATCAAATTTAGATCATTATCAATTTTTTGTTTCTATCAATATAAATAAGCATTTAGTATAGATGTGCTCTTTCTATCACTCTTGTCATTTTATTGATGTTTCCACAATTACCTATTTTAATCTACAGTACTGCCATTAACAACACTAATTTAATCTATATTTGCTACCATTTGTACATTTGTCTAACATTTATGAAACAATATAATTATTTACTTATAAAAGAAAGATATGAATACAATGATAAGTGATTCATCCTTGTATCTTACCCTATAATGCTACCATTTGTACATCTGTCCAACATTTAAAACATGAAATAATAATATAATGGTCTAATAGTCAAGAGAAGTTGTGGGTATAATACAAAGTGTACCATCCTTATATCAAATTCACATATTCTGCTTACAACCATGTTTCTATGCCACTTTCTTGCAAAGCCAATCACTTTCCTCTATACTAATCACCACGGAACACTTGGTATCATTGTTATTATTTTCAACACTATAATCCATTCTCCTTCAAATTATATTACACATGTCCATACAAAAATTTACACAATTATTTTAAAAAGCCTTGAAACATCAAATCTCTATCCAGCCTGAGTGGGCCTAATGGTGGAGAACTTGTGCTCTTGACAGGGAGGTCACAAGTTCAAATCCTGCAGGGGGTAGGGTATGTACACCTCGTATTGTGGAGCACGAGTTAGGTGCCTCCCCCATATTGGGGGAGTACGAGGGCCTCGTATTGTGGAGCACGAGTTAGGTGCCTCCCTCATATTTGGGGGAGTACGAGGAGTCCCATATACTCATGGTATCGTGGACTTAAAAAGGACCTTTACCTTTACCTTTTATCATCTTAACGTTGTTAAATATTTATTTTATTGCAGTTAAGTCTCCTAAACATGAAACAGAATTTGGGCGGTGGTCAAATCATATACTCACCTGGGCAGACATATGTAATATCGATGTGATTGCACAGATCCAATAAAATCTCAACCGTAGATTTCTCCCGCTCTCTCGCCATTATTCGATGCCAGTGGCGCACCCATTCTTGAATCGACACTCGAATTGGTTTTGTACAGACACCCTTTTGTAATTTCGAAAGAACTTTCGAGTACAGACAATAATTTAATCTTTCCACACTGCCGAAATCTTTTCTGGTCTGGAACGGCTCAGACCTTTTATTTTTTTTACTATAATGACACTCTACGTACATTGACATGTGGAGGAGACCCGGAGTGCAGTCAGTGGTTGGGTAAATTAATAGCTGTAGATGATTAAATTGGAAAAAAACAGTGGATTGAATTGACAGAAACCTGAGAGTTGCACATGGCTTGCCGGTACGTCGCAGAGATTTCATGATGAATTGATAAGAGATAGTGAGTCCGTAATTGACCGAAAGCAGAAATGGATTGATTTGGTTTGTGTTGTACAAGTGGATACGCATCTCAAGTCCCATCTGAATTCACGAGCTCACATGTGGGGACCTTCCGTGCCAAATATGGCTCAGGTTGCACGGCCTACATTCCACTGTGCTCACAGCTATTCTTTCAATTGTTCAGCATATTTAGAAGAGTGTTTTCGGAAGAAACTGTGTGGATCATCAAATTGACTGATGTAAGGATAGGCCTAGGTGTCTCACTCTTAAAAAGATGGTTTGGTTTAAGTTCAAGGGGTGTTCACTTGGTTTTTTTCTTATGATATTTCTATCAGATTCAATTTTCTGGTTTTGGAGACAAACTTAGCGACTTATGTTTCATGAGTAGTGGTTCACATGAATCCATCTCTCAGATTCAATTTTTTGGTTTTGGAGACAAACTTAGCGATTTATGTTTCATGAGTAGTGGTTCACATGAACCCATCTCTCATGAGTATGAATGATCCACTCAGCACTCATTGCATCTAGGTGATGCTCACAAGGTGAAGCGTTGGGTTTTTTCTTTTTAAAATGAATAGTATATTTTATTACTGAAAATGTTTTTATGAGTTTATATATAGGGGAGAGGGGTTCATAGTAGAGTTGGCTCCAATAGTGGGGATAGAAGTAGTCCACGGTGGGCCCCAAAATGGAGCACCCGATATATCAATTGTAAAACAAATCTTAATCAAAAAGTAAACATTAACTCGTCAATCATTGTGCAGATAATATTTGTTTTATAAAAGTTTATATTTGTCCCAAAAAGAAATACACCATTTTAGTCATACATGTTAGAGAATATTCATTAACCATTTGACACAACCCAAAGGCAATCCAAGGTGCTTTGATATGAGTTGTAGCATCAAAATTAGCACTCACAATTTAAAAGACATAAAACAAAGAGTTCTAGGCACATATGAATCAATTTCCCTTTTCAACCATCTGTTTTCCTAAATGTAATTGTTACGACTCAACATTAATGAAACCCATATGTCTCTCACCAAATCAAATTAGATTAATTCAATATCCATGTTTCCTAGTAACTTAATGCTATTTTAACATAAAAGATGGCCATATGTCCCATTTGTCAAACTCAACCATCCACCTACTGTTCACTTCCTCCACCATGCCCACTTGCATCCATCGAAGAAAAGTTGTACAAGGCCACCAAAGGTTTCATTATATTATGAGGAGAAAAATGAAACAATCCACACCATTAAATCATTTGCCCAAGCCAATCCACTTTGCAATTTATGACAATTTCATACAAACTCTGCAATTTAAGGCACCCAAACATATTTCAAATTTTAAAAGAGGAGGACAAAAATTAAAGACTCTATACCAAACAAGCATTAAACATATAAACAAATTTACCAATTCAATTATACATTACATCCATTCAATCCTTCTCAATTTCATCTTGTTTTCTCCTCTTACTTTTATATTATCTATTATATTTTTTAGAGGCAACAACAAAAAAAGACGAAGTAATAGTAGAAGACTAGCACAACCGAATTGCATAAATTTTCAAGTATTATATTGTTCTAACCTATACTGTTTATGCCAATGTAGTTTGTTGTTATACTATTTATGCCTGTGAATGCATACTTATGGGTTTTTCACTTATATTGCTTATGCCTCTCAATGTACATATGTTCTATACAATGTAATTGTTATACCCACTGTCTTGTAAGTACATAATTGATAGTTTTTTTAGTTATATTATTTATGCCTCTCAATACATATCTATTCAATACGATACTAAAATTGTTTATGCATATAGGGGGTTTGAAATTATATTGTTTATGCATGTGAAAGCACATATGTTGTAAATGATACAAATGCCATACCCACTGTGATATAAGTTCATATATGGGGTTTTCAGTTATATTGTTTATGCCTCTCATTGCATATCTATTGTATATAATGTACTTGTTACACCCACCGTTATGTAAGTGCATAACCTATAGAGTTTCTAGTTCTATTATTTATGCCCGTGAATGATCTCTTGTATATGATGTAAATGTTACATCTATTATGCTTTAAGTGCATATCCTATTGGATTTTTAGTTATTTTGTTTATGTTTGTCAATGCCTATTTGTTGTA
>VDFB02254150.1:0-19961 GCA_007258455.2 Sequoia sempervirens | reverse complement strand
AACACCACAACCTCGCTTTTGGACTTGATCCATCAAACGGGAGGGTCCATAGCTGATCATGAGCTGGAGTTGATCCCTTTGGGGTTATTATGGGTGTTTGGATAAGATGAGCCATAGGTGGGGCCACTTGATCTTTTGAATCTAATATTGGTAAGAGGTGTTCAATAGGTTCCTCAGGTGTAATTTCTAATTCCCGCACAGATATATCATATAATTTGTGGCTATCTTTCTGATAGTCACATCTTTGATTAATCCCTTGGGTTTTGGTATACTCGTGAGTGCAGGGGTATCGAGCAAACCTTGGGGTTGTTCCTCATAAATATACTGGTTTCGAAAGGTGACTGGGGTAAGTTCAATTTGAGAAGGCACTTCCTTTGAGGGTATCTTATCCCTGGCTAACATTACTGCATCTTTGGCTTCAAATGAGAAGTGATCTGCAACAGTCTCGATGTGACTTAGGCTAATTTCCTGAGATTGGAAGACATGATTTAAAATGCTGATACAGGGTTGGCAGGTCAATTTCGAATGATTTTGGTAGTGTATCCTACACCAATTAGGGAGTAAAATACTCTACAAATTGTTATCTTCTCCTAAGACCAGTTGATCCTGTTGCAGCTTCCTGATCAATGCCTGTTGATTTTCATTAATCGTGGGATCATGGAACTTTTGTGTTGACAAATCTTTGGTATCAAGAACCGAAAAGGTTAAAATTTCTTCTCTTTTATAAACCCGTATCTCGGTTTTGAAATAGGCTACCTCATTGGGACAATCATACTTAGTGATGATATGCTTGAGGCGAGGTTCACTTTCAATCCTAATCTGCGTAGGCACTCCCCTCCATGGTAGCCACATATGTGAAAAGTCGAGGGATAGATATCCCCCTATACTTTTCATCAAATCTCTGCTCAACAGCATACCGTAAGTCTCAGGGATGTTTGCTACTTGAATATCTATATTGGTTAAAATCCTAGGGTCAGACCCTACTTGCACATGTATATTTCTCAATTCTCCAATCACATTAACCTCTGTTTTGGCAAGTTGGATGACCTTCTTGTTTGTCTGGACAGGGTTCAATCCCAATTTCTTGCATATAGAAAATGGCATAACATTGTCAGAAGCCCCTGAATCTAACAAACAATTATGTAAATTCTTCCCATAGATTCTTAAACTTAAAAGAAATGGTGGGGTACCTACCTTGCTTCTGTACAAAGCTGCGTTCATGTCTGCAACAGGTGCCACCTTGTTTTTCCCTTTTGATTTATCAGCTTGCTCCAAAGCTTTCAACACTATCTCTCATTGAGCAGGGCACCACTTTAGGATGCAAAATATGATAAAGAGGTTTTATGTCTCTACATCTCAGCAACAATATCAAATTATGTGTTATAGCTTGCATTACATCTGACAACACCAGGTGAATTACCTTTGTTATGGAATTCAGGTGGACCTTTTGGCGGCAGAGGGTTATTGTCAGCACTTTGATTCGGAGGCACCATGTGATTAGGTGGTGCTGATGTAGTGAACGAACCCTTATTCTGATTTCTTAAGAAGTGTCCTCCTTTTGTCTGAAAGGCTTGGGCATCATACATATCTTCCTCTGGTTCATTCTCATTTTGCATTGGGAATGAAGGTTCTTCCTCAAAGAGGTCATAAGTCATTGTTGTATCTATTGATCCACCTTCTTTATTTGAATTCCCTTGGAACGTTTGGGCATCTGCCTGTGCCATCTTGACAACTTTCTCCATTTAAGGGCAGTTTACCTCATAATGGGTTGCAGTATCATGCAGCCTGCACCAGTTAGTCATAAAATTAAGGTTAGCCACATTTGTAGTATGTGACTTGTCCTGACTAGCTTGATAATTGTGGGAAACTCCACCATTATTTGGTCTTGTATTCCATTGTCGATTGTTATTTGGCCTCTGGTTATATCCTCTATTTTGATTTTGATAGCCTTGGTTAGGGGAGTTTTGGCCTTGATAACCCCTTTAGTTGTGATTGTAGCTGTTCTGATAATTACCTTAATTGTTATTGCTCTGATTAGGATAATTACCTTGGTTTTGAGAAGGGTTCAATCTAAGTTGAGCCATATCATTTGTGACTTGAGACAGAGTTTTCTTTAAGATCTCCACCTCGTTTGTGAGTTGGAATGTCTTTTCACTTTCAACACTCTTAGCAACAGGTGGTTGACCGACATGATTTGGTGTTCCAGCTTGGTTATGATGACTATGTGGGCTGTGATGAGCCTGTGATTGCTGAAAGAAGTTAGGAGCTTCGTTGGTAAAGAATGGAATAGGAGATTGAGTCTGCAACTTAGACATAGGTCCATAATGGGAATGAGACATTCCTGGGACAATATTGAATAAAGGGGTTGGGCTATGCATCTGATACCCCATTGAAGGAAAACCTCCTCCCAAACTTCCTTGTTGGGAGCTAATTTGTTGTTGCAGCTTGATGGCTAGATGATAAACTGTAGACATGGAATCAATGTCCGTTGGTTGATATGTCCTTTGTAGGAATAAGGCAATCAAAGGGTCTATAACTCTAAAGTAAACCTGAATGGCACTATTCTTAGCAACTAGATAGGGGTCCTGTAGTCTCCTATACATTCGTTGAAACCTGGTATTAAACAAGGGCAAAGGTTCACTTGACTCCTTCCTAATGGTAGCAAATTGGTGGAACAAAATGGCTCGATCCACGTAAATTCTGAATTGATTGATGAAAGCATTCTCCAGGTCCGTCCAGCTCATAATAGAACATTGAGGAAGATTTACGTACCAGTTGTATGCCATATCCCCTAAGGAATAAGGGAAAAACCTACAAACTACATCATGGTGAGCTATCTGAGCTCTGGTACAAGCATCCTTAAAAGCTTGTATGTGCTCTTCAACACTCCTTGATTCGCCATGAATGTACTTGGGACAAAAATTTTCAAGATTCTTAGGCATATCATGACAACCTCTAGGAATAGTCCCCAATGGAGAGGGATTATTCTGAAAGAACGCCATTGGTGGTGGTGGTGGTTGAGTCAGCTGTTGGATGGGTTGAACCAGCTATGATGGCACTTGAGGTGGATTCGGTGGTGGCTTAACAAGAATCCATTGGGGTATTGGTGAAAATATTGGTGGAATGAGCGGAGCTGACAAGGGTGGTATGATGGTTGCCCCAGTCTTGTGACTCTTGTGTCTTATTGGGGTCTTGAGTTCTATCAAAGATGGTGGGTTTTCAGTTGATCGAAGAACTCTATGGGGCCTTTCTGATGAGAAAAAACCAGTATTATCTAGCTTGCTCTTTTGGCCCTCCTTCTAGCACCAATTTCTCTATTGATGGTTCTGATGAGCACAACAGTTAAACAAAATATTACTATTTTTCTCTCCTGAAAGAGAAAGAATAACACATGGATATCTAACTCGCAAGGTCTTGGTAATCGGTTCTCGACTATGTTGATTTCACTGAATGGTTGATGTGAACTATAATGTTCAAGGGGCCTGCTCACGTTGAGCTTCTGGATCGTTCTAAGATTAAACATAAACTTAAACCTACTTTAACTGGGGTTTTTAAAGAAATAGAAAAAGATAGATCAAATCTTTGAAACTGAAGAGAATGATAATTCATCCAACTTAACCAGACTTGTTACCTTTCAAGGAATTGGTAACTAAAACTAGAGAACAAAATCAACTTGTGATTAACACACAGTTTCATTCATTCACAGTGCTAATTTTAACAACAAATTGCAAATCACTATTTAAACAAAACATAAAATAAAACTTCATTCCTTGAAAGCTTCTCAAATCGAATGATTAACCCAAGATAAACACCATTCTGAAACACAATATGAAGTAGTTTTAAATCTGGTTGCTTCTACTGTTAGTGAAACAAATAAACAACATTTACAAATCTGGCACAATCACCAGTGTACAAAAAACCTTATGTCTTCAGATTGTTTCCATCTACACTAAGAAAACTTGAAAGATACATTATTGCCTTCTGTCGAATCTAACTCCTACTCTATTGCTACTCTTAAGTTTCTCTTACTTCTTAGAAAATTCCTACTGTTCCTCCTTTTCTCCCTGTCGTCCCTGTTACAAAAAGGAAAAAATGCCATATATACAGAATGCCCCAAAAAGAATGCGCTAACCCACTATTTTAGGGTTTACAAAAATATCCTACTTCAGAAGGGTCGACCCTCAAATCTTTTTTGAATAGAGTTAATGCTGACTTGTCCTTGTCAATGAAAGATTGCCCCGGGGATGACCTCTAGATCTTTTGCAACTATGGCATTTACTTCTAGCCTCCGTGTCCATCCTCGAACTTCCTTGAAGGGCTGCTTTGAATGCTCCAAAGCATTATCATTAATGTCGATCCCCTCTATCAATAGACACCACAACTATCACTGAGACACACAACCTCCTCTTCCTTTCTTCCTGCAAGTTGATCCTCTTGAGAGACAACATCTTACTTCCTATCTAGATCCGAACACCATTGTTCTCAAGCCGATCCATCAACTCATTCACAGAGTAGATCCACACCGGTTGCATTTTGTTGATCTTCTTCACAGGGGTAATCAATCAGTCAAATGACCCATGGTTCACTTTTAGTTCCCTCTGATTGGGTGAACACATTCCACATGAGATTCCTGGGCAGTCAAAAGTTGTTCACACCGAATCGCATGTCGGTGAGACACTAATCATGTCTCCCTGATGCGATTATACCTCATAGTAGCCATCAGCGTAGCATACAACGGTCGACAAGACCTCATGTCGAGCTGCACAAGTTATATCGATATCACAAAAACCATCGACATGAAAATCGTTATCGGCCAGAGGTCATAATGAGTTCTCATCGATCATACCGATATCCCTTTCCATTGGCAAGTCCATCACTATCGACAAGACTTCATAGCGAAGCCCCCACCTTTCAGTGAGACTCCGATAGTTAGCAAGACATCTCCTCGAACTCATTCCATTCTCCCCAATGACAAACCTTTTCGCTGAGACTTCCACGGGTTGGTGAGACCTTATGCCGATATCATTCCATGTCGGCGAGACTAGGTCCCTTTGTCGAGACATTACACCGAAGTCACGCCCCTTTTGTCGAGACTTCTTCAGGTCACCGAGACATCACACCGAAGGGAGAAACCTTCGGCAAGACCTCCACTGGTCGACAAGACCTTATGTCGAAGGAAAAATCCTTTGGTGAGTTAAGACCACTTCGGGGAGACTCCTTCGGGTTAGCGAGACGTTACGCCGAACCATGACCCTTCGGCGAGACCTTTCCTTTTCAGCCAGACTTTATGTCGAACTCAAACCACTCTCCCCAATGCCATTCCATTTCGGCAAGAGTCAACCTTGTCGGTGAGACTTCATGTCGACGCTACCCCTTATCGTCAAGACTTCGATTTGTTGGGAAGACTTCTCCCTGAACCAAAACTCTTTCGGCAACGCTAGCCTTGTGTACAACGGTCGACGAGACACCTTCCCAAGCGGAGAGACATATAAAACCTCACGACGACTGAAATGTCTAGGCGACCGGTGGATTCCAAATGAATACAACATACTGCCAGTCGGCAAGACATCTGAAAGGTATCAACGACTTTCTTCTTCAGGAGTTTTATGCTAAACTGGATTGAGGCATGCTTCCTAACTGACTTCATTGAGAGATATCATTCCGATGTATGATTGAACCCTGCACAACAATGCCTTCATTATTCCCCAAAAGCATATACAATATACTATTGTTCATCATGCCTTCAGTTTTAACAAAAAGAAACCCAACTCTGGGTGAGGCAGAACCAAATCAAACAGAATGAAAGACAAACTTAGGAGGAAAACAAGAGGACTTCTAAGACCTGAACAAACAATGAAAGGTGATAAAAACAACAGAAAGAAAGGGGGGGACCCATTTTGTTCCAGAATAAAATGGGGAGGTTATGCAAGGCATAACAGTAAACAACCACAAGTCTATAAGAAAATCCCTAGCAGGTCACATACCATTACTCTTATTGGTTGGAAGTGTTTTAGAGTAGGTGAGGGTAGGTGGAATAGTGAATCAAGGACTTAAGTTTCCCTTGGCACCTTTATAATGACTCTAAGTTGGTCACATTTATACCTCAATTTTCTATTAGGCATTTATGATAATTCCATCCCTTTCTGGACTATGTTAGGACTTCAATAAAATTTATGAACTAATCCAAATTTTCCAATGCCCATTGAGCATGAATTACTTTGTATGCCAACATATTACATGAGTTTGACAACTACAGTAGGTGATAGCAAGAAGTTCATAACTAAGTCAACCTCACTAACTATTATAATTTACTACTTGACATATATAGTTAAATAAATAAATTAACATGTTATTGTTAATTTAATAAATAGAATTGGTTTTGGAAGTTATATTCCTGTAACTAGTTTTATATGGGAATAATGGCCTTATAAAGGCAATACTATGTAATAGATTTTTGAGTAGTGTGAATGACTGAATTTTAATTTGAGAGCAATCTCATTTTTTCTCTCATTTCAATATGGTATCAGAGCGGATTTCTTCTTGGACCTCTCTCTGATTTCTTTCCATTCATTTTTTTTTTCTCATAGAGGTGTTTACAATGGTACTACAGTGAAGACCACATGCAACTACTATTGTTTTCTACCATTCTTGCATTCGTCGACAGGTGAGCAATGTAGACCATGTGCAAAACCCTTTTTGACTCCATCATTCATTTGCATTTCTTTTGTCTCTCCACTGTGTTCAATCTTACCATTTTTTAACACTTCACTCTGTTCATTGTTGTCATTCCAAAAAATTAAAAATTAAAATTTATATATCCCCCAATCTATTACAGAAGTGTGTTTATATCTGAGTGTTAGAAAAGAACAGGGTGTCAAAAATTTGGAGGATTCATGTTTTCTTGGGCCTTGTAATGAATACGGATTGAGGATTCCAGAATTGTTCATATTTCTAGCATCACTCCTATATGTTGCATATCGGTTCAACTCCATTGACGTTTTGGTCATCAGACCCAGTATCAGGCATTTTGTATTCTATGTTGTCGATCGTTTCTTATTGATTTTTCCTCAAGGGAAAGAACAAAAAGAATGTGATTGGTGGATATCATTGCCTCAAGATAGAGTCGTTTAAGCCTATCGCCTGAGTTTATGAGGAGCATCGCTTATTTCTGTAGTAGTGGAATATTTGAATGGAGATATGATGAAAAGCATCAGACTTTCCAGTCTAAGGGAGTCATGAAGTTCAAGAAAGCCATTATTTAGTATACAATGTAAGATATATAGAGCCACATAGTTTGTCTTTACTTGGGAGGAATAAGGAAGCACAATGCCAGATACATTACTATATTAGATCAGTGAGGAAGTATCAACAGATATATGGGACGAGAAGCAGTCGATCATTTCAAATACACTGTTAAGACCACGAGTGTTGCTATTATAGATGCCTACACATTGTAAATCATATTTCTCGTTGTTGTGATATGTATGTTCATGATCGAGGAATAAGGAAATTGGCATAGAAATTCGATGGTATTTGTGTGCTTCCTGTAACGACATTCTTTATTTTGTGTGCTTCTTGTAGCGGCATTCTCACCAACACCGAGTAATCTTGCATCTCGATAGAAACAAGAATATTTGTACTAATTTCTAGTTTCTATCTATGTCAGTACTAAGAGGGGATGTTAGAATTTAGTACTTGACATATATAGTTAAATAAATAAATTAACATGCTATTGTTTTTTTATAATCCGTAATGACAATTTTTAAGGTGCCTAACACTATTGTTGTTCAAATTTGTGAGCCCACCATCCCAGTGAAAGCACAAAGCCTGCGAGCGTAGCGGCCTAGCAGGGATTTGAACCTTGGTGGAAACATCACCAAGCAAGTGTTTCAACCGCTGCGTTAAACGGGTAACCCCAAATTAACATGCTATTGTTAATTTAATAAATAAAATTGGTTTTGGAAGTTATATTCCTGTAACTAGTTTTACACGGGAATAATGGCCTTATAAAGGCAATACTATGTAATAGGTTTTTTAGTGTGAATGACTTAATTTTAATTTGAGAGAAATTTGTTCTCTCTCTTTTAAATATGGTATCGGAGTAGGTTTCTTCTTGGACCTCTCTTTGATCTCTTTCCATTCATTTGTTTTTCTCACAACAGTGTTTACAATGGTATTGTAGTGAAGACCACGTGCAACTGCTATTGTTTTCTACCATTCTTTCATTCGTCAACAGGTGAGCAATGTAGACCATGTGCAAAACCCTTTTTGACTCCATCATTCATTTGCATTTCTTTTGTCTCACCACAGTGTAAATTTTTTGTTTCATATGTATTTATATTGTTTCTCTACATGGAGAAAATATTTTCAGAAAAAACTCCACCAAAAAGAGATACTTAGATCTATATCATCTTCAAAATAGAGTTTATATACAATCCTTCATTTCTCCTCTTCAATTTTCAATCCTTAGACACCTACAAAAAAAGTTTTTTCACTCATAATTGCAAGCCCATGCTACCACCTTAAGGCTTGTTTAGATAACATTTTTACCTCCTAAATGGGGCATCCAGGTTGGTTATCAAACCTCAATGCTTCCCATGAATAAATACAAGAATGTAATGCATAGGATAAAATAGGTTGCAACCAATTTATTCAGCTACTTGATTTGGACACCTGGTTGTTAATAGTTTCTAAATAACTTGGCGGTTGTTTTCTATAACCACAAGAAGTTTTATCTTTAACAATAGCTACCCAAAATGAAAAAAAAACTCATAACAACCCCCTTAAAAAGTTGAATGCCTATAACCCCCTTTTCCTCCAAGATTCCCTCCTAGTAAATAGTAAAATACTATTAGTAATAAAATTATTTATCATACCAGTAAAACTTAATTACTATAACGATAAACTCCAATGATAAAAAATATTTCTTATTGATGGTGAATCCCTCATCCCATATGAATGATTTACAAACAATACTAAGAGTAATTAAATACATAAGATTTACAACATTGGTGGAACCTTAATCCTAACATTCTCCCACTTGACATCATACATTGTAAATTCATCCCTAGGAATACATAAGTCAACTAAGTACTAGGAACAAGGCCCATGGCCTCCCTGCACCATGTAAACTTTTTTGTGCTCACAAGTTTAGTATGTGAATATGCGACATTCTCTTGAGTGTCAATATTATTCAAATTTATTATCCATTAGCTATCATTTTATTAAAAAAATAGTCATGTACATCCACATTCTTAGTTTGTGCATGATACGTAGGATTTTGCTAAAAAATGCACATTGGCTATCACAACCAATTTGAATAGTTTTGCAATCAAAACCAATATTTGTACATAATATTTGTAACTAAACTGCCTCCTTAGAGACATGGATATCAACCATATGCTCTACTTCAATGGTGGATAAAGTAGCTGAAGGCTACCTATAATTCATCCAACTCACTACCCCTCCAAACAAAGTAAACACATACCCACTAGTGGACCTTCAACTATCCAAGTCACCTATCCAATCTACATCAATAAAACCTTGTATTTTTAATTTATTAACCATACTATTAATACCATTGTAAACCAAGAAATAATCAGAAGCACCACACAAATATATTAACACCCTTTTCACATAATCCCAATGTTCTCTACCAGGGTTAGACATAAACCTTCTTAAAACCACCATTTCTTGGGAAGTATTTAGTCTAGTGCAAACCATTTCATAAATTATTCTTATATCAATAGTATAGGATACACTAGACATATCCTCAAAATAATCTTCAATTGGTAAAGGAATTCTAACTGATTTACAATCCTACATACTAAATCCGTTCAAAATACTATTAACATACTTTGCAATAACTAATTTTTTTTGTTTACTTGATCTCTTTTGATTTTCATACCTAATATGTACATTGTTGCCCCCAAACATTTCATATCAAATGCACTTGAAAGTGTAGGAGTTGATAATAAACTCTAGTAGCCTCAAATCACCTACAAAACAAAATAACCTTCCACAAGAGAGCACAAAAAGGTAATAGCTTTCTTGATTTATTGATGTGAAGTGTACAAACCCCTATGATTACAATGTACATGAGACTTTTATTATATAGGCAAGGTGAGAGATAAGATTAGACAGGATCATGCAAATGATGAGATAACTAATATTAAATGACCTAGGTTACAAGAAGTAAATGCAAAAGATAAGTTAAGATCTTACGACAACTAAGACTTTTGGAAAGATTCCAAGGACCTAAGTAAGCTTAACATGTGAATAGGACCTACTAGGTGAACTAGTTAAGTGAAACACCTTATTCACACCAAGACTTCCCCTTAAGTACAACTTAGGGAGAAGTAGACAAATACAAATGCATAAAATGCAAAGATGCATGAATGGGTCTCAACTACTAGGCCATGATAGGTACCCATGTAAAAATGCAACCTCTCAAAAATAGAGAAAAGGAGAAAACCCCCATGGGAAAAAAATATTCAAAAGAGAAAAAATGAAAAGTGAAGGAATGAGGACTCAAGAAGCCTCCAAAACAATGTCCCAAAAAGAGAAAGAACATGAATAAAATCATGACGCACGAATAATTTATAGAAAATTGTTGAAAGATTACTACTATATTGTTGTAAATGGAGAACCTTAGCTGAAATCGAGATGATGGTCAGGATCAAGAAGACAACAATTTGCATGAGTGCTCTAAATGGCACTACTTGAACAATGATCAAATGGAAAAAAAATGAAAACCATCTAACAATCAAAGATACAAATGGCACATGAATCTCCATGAATTACCCATATGACACTACTAAACCAATGCAAATAATATCGCAAGTTGAATATAGAGGATCCAATAGTCCAAGGACACTGATCAATTGAGAATGAAAGGTTGCATCCACAAAATAGGAATGCAAGAGTGTTTATATGGTAAGTGCTCAAGCTAATTGAAATGCATAGGTAATCAACTTCTACATCCACCTACTACATAAGAATAAATACTAGATACATAACTAACTATGTGAAACTAATGAAGCATTAACACAAACAACTTGATACCCCCCATAATGCTAACAAGGGAGAGGCATGATAGATTCACTAAAACTCCATGTCACCATGTAATGCATGAAGGAGAAAAAAACCATCTAAAAGTGCACAAGAAAGTACTTGCAATTAAAAAAGGGTGTGCAAACCAAGGCACACACACATGAAGCAAGAATAACTAGGGTTTGTTGTTTTTATGGAGGGACACTCACTTGACAAGAGTATGATGGAAAAATAAGGTGCTACACAATCCCCCATTGCAATTTACAAGTAGTGAGAGTACAAAATATGACATAACAATGTGAAAAATCCCTAAAAAGTATGTACAATAGTGACACTTTATCTTAGAGCATCTACGAATAAGAACGTGCATTCAAAATATGCTCAAAATGACCAAAAAGGAAAAAAAGTTGGAAATATATGTAAAGTAGCCCAAATGAAGCCATCGGGCATACAAAAAGGTTTCTAGGTTCCAAAATGTCCAAGTAATCAACCAAAGTGTGAAATCACAAAAAAATGAGTGTTTAAAAATATATATTAATATTGCATAAGCAGTGGTGGAGTGGTGGCTCCCATGTGTCACTGGTGGTGAGTCTACTCTGTGAGTAGAGGGAAACTCTATTAGAGTTTGGCACAAGCCATTGGCCATGGGACCCTCAATGAAAATTAGGGGCTAAAAACTTAATTTAAAAAAAGAGAGTCACTTTTATATTTTTAACGCGACTAATGATGTAGAGTTGTACTCAATTGTGTAGAGGTGATGCAAAATTGTGCAAGCAAAGAATATTCTACTAAATATGCTACCAAATATATAGATTGGTACCTTGTGATAAGGTATGACATGTTGTTTGGTATGGATCCATATGACTGTATGGATTTCATACATATGTATGGACAAAAAGTGTGAACCCTACCAAAACACTAAAAATGCTTCAAAAAAATTTGTTGCCCAAATATGAAGTGTTTTATATCAAAATAGAGGTTCTTGGGCCTTCTGGACTCAATGGTGAAGTTTATTTTGTCCCAAAGTGCACCCAACAAAATATCATGCCTAGGATTCCTAGGACCTAAATAAGCTTAACATGTGAATAAGACCTAAGTAATCTTTACATGTGAATAGGTGTAGTGCTGTTAATGTTTATGGCAGCGTCGGTTGTATTCTTCCAGCTGTCTCATTTACTTCATTTGGTAAAATCTAAAAATGGCTATGACAGCTGAAAATTCTCTTTCAATGTGGTCAACATGCAAATTGTAACTGACATGCAGAGGTATCTGACACACAGTCTGACATGCAGAGGTAACTGACATGCAAATTGTAACTGACATGCAGAGTCACATTGTATATACATTCATTCAGCATTCAGTTCATTTTAGTATCAAGTGTGAATTTATCAGAGGAGCTGTGCAAGTTCTTCTTATGTGCAGTGCTATCATCTGTTGATTGATTAGCAGTTCGAGGTTCTTCATATGCAAGTTCATTCAAAAGAGAAGACTGAGATTTGTGTAGAAGTCTGAGATAACTATTGTCAGATTGTATCATTCAGTTCTGTATTTGCAGCAGACTGTGGTGCTGTGTGTTGGCCTTCATATTGGCCTATTGTATGAGCAACATTCTTGTTGTGATTCAATAATATAAGAGATATTATTGGCTGGGTTTTTCTCCCTCAGGAGGAGGGTTTTCCCAGGGTATTTGCTATGTTTGTGTTGCATTTTTGCTTTCTGTTAAATCTGATCCTAACATTAACATGGTATCAGAGCGGGTCTACAAAAAGATCCGATCAGATTTGGTCTAACAGGAACACAGTCTCTTGTGGCATAGTGGAGTTTTGAAAGCTTTTTTTTGAGTTTGTAAATCTTAGACATGTTTAGGAGGCATGGGAAAAGCTGTTGAGTCTATGTGTGCAAGTGCCATGGAGAGAAAGTGATGGAGTCAATGCTATTTGTGTTGGCTTATCTTCTGCAGTGCGGTATGAAAGTTTTTCTTGAAGCTGCAATCTTTGTTTACAAGCTTGGGAAGCGAAAGGTCAAGTTTATCCATGAGTGCGTTGATTCTTAATGTGATCTCAAGATTTAAATGGAGTTTTCAATCTTTTATAAATGGTCATTTCATGTTCCCACTTTCCTTGAGGGCGAGATCGAGTGAAGGTGGCGAAGATGAGACAGCTACAGGTCTAGCTCATTAGTGTACCAACACAAAGAGATAAGTATCTTATGTTTGTGCCTTTGAATAATGATGTAGATTAATTCATGCTATAACATTGAGATAGTGAATGATGTATGCTTCTAGCATTTGTATTTCTCTTCGGGATAGTTTAGTTCTATGAACTATTAGTAATCTCTCTCTAAAATGCTTCCAGGATGGATCGAGGAGCAAGAGGTTGATGAGAGATTGCTTAAAGAGGAAGAGCTTGAGGCATCCTATGAGGAAGAAGTCATGTCATGGAGAAATGATTGAGCATGGAGTTTTAGCTTGCAGCCATGGGACTGAGTTGATGACTAAAGACATCTCTCGAAGAGGAAGAACCTATTCAAGTTGTCTTGAGATTAGTTTCTTCAAAGAGGAAGAATTTGCATTCAGAGGGAGTTTGACTATTCATCAGAGGCAACCTTGGACGAGGAGGTCAGAAGGCTGATGCAAGTACTTGGAGCTTCAGAGGGAGTTTCATCATCATGAAGATCTGTGTTAATGCATTTTCCTTTGAGACGGGGGAATTTGAGGTGAAAGCCCTTGTTTAACGCATTTCTCTTTGTGAGAGAGATTTGAGGTGCAAGCCCTTGTTTAACGCATTTCTCTCTGCGAGAGAGATTTGAGGTGCAAGCCCTTGTTTAACGCATTTCTCTCTGTGAGAGAGATTTGAGGTGCAAGCCCTTGTTAACGCATTTCTCTCTGCGAGAGAGATTTGAGGTGCAAGCCCTTGTTAACGCATTTTTCTCTGCGAGAGAGATTTGAGGTGCAAACCCTTGTTAACGCATTTCTCTTTGCGAGAGAGATTTGAGGTGCAAGCCCTTGTTAATGCATCTTTCTCTGCGAGAGAAATTTGAGGTGTAAGCCCTTGTTAGTGCATCTTTCTCTGTGAGAGAAATTTGAGGTGAAAGCCCTTGTTCCATTCTCTTGGAGTAGCCATGGTGGACGCCATGATGAGATGACTACATCACGATGAGGTGATTTGTCTTGTGCAGCTGGAAGTATCCTCCCTAGCTGAGAGGGAGTGTTAATGTTTATGGCAGCGTCGGTCGTATTCTTCTAGCTGTCTCAATTTACTTCATTTGGTAAATTCTAAAAATGGCTATGACAGCTGAAAATTCTCTTTCAATGTGGTCAACATGCAAATTGTAACTGACATGCAGAGGTATCTGACACACAGTCTGACATGCAGAGGTAACTGACATGCAAATTGTAACTGACATGCAGAGTCACATTGTATATACATTCATTCAGCATTCAGTTCATTTTAGTATCAAGTGTGAATTTATCAGAGGAGCTGTGCAAGTTCTTCTTATGTGCAGTGCTATCATCTGTTGATTGATTAGCAGTTTGAGGTTCTTCATATGCAAGTTCATTCAAAAGAGAAGACTGAGATTTGTGTAGAAGTCTGAGATAACTATTGTCAGATTGTATCATTCAGTTCTGTATTTGCAGCAGACTGTGGTGCTGTGTGTTGGCCTTCATATTGGCCTATTGTATGAGCAACATTCTTGTTGTGATTCAATAATATAAGAGATATTATTGGCTGGGTTTTTCTCCCTCAGGAGGAGGGTTTTCCCAGATATATGTCAGTTATATTGTTCGTCTTCATGTGTTTGTGTTGCATTTGTGCCTGCTAAATCTGATCCTAACATTAAGGCCCTCCATGATTTACCTTTTTATGATGTTTATGTCAAATGCTTGTGGATTGGTTTTATATCTCAAGTACTCTTTGCTTATGGATATTCTAATGATTAATGGAATAGTGATGTTAGATGTTGATTAGTCTTTGATTATTTTGATGATGATTATGACATGTTTATGAATATGCTAGAAATAGAGTGTGTTACCTTATTATGGTGTGGTTTATGATTATTGATGTTATGAGATGTTATTTGATATATCATATGACGCTTTTAAATGCTATTTAGGTGTGGATGGAAGGTTGTCGTATTTCTCACTTGTGAGAACCCTACGATGTTTTGATTTCCTTTCACTAGGTATGTGATGATTATATATATATGTGCAAAGATGTTTGTGTGCTATAGGTTGCAGGTACTAGGCATCGACTCCACCTGAATTGGCAGGTCTGAGTTGCCTTAAACCCAATGGAATAGTTGATTGGAGATAACATTTGGTCCCCTACCCTAGCCATCATCCTCGAAGAGGATGAGTATCTAGTCTAGTACCTTGTTGATGTGTTAGTTTTGTTTGTGGTCTTGTTTTTGACCCAGGATAGTGTTTAGGTAATTGTTTGACATTAGGTTCATTTAATTTAAAGTTAGATAAATGTTGTTTTGGTTAATTGATGCATTAAAATAATTTATTAAGTAAAAAGGGCACTTGATAAATAAATATAAATATGTTTAGTAATAATTATGGTTAATAATAAATTAAATGTGTAATATAATATTAAAATAAAATGAAATAAAAATTGAATTATAATGGAATGTGATCATTGATAAATAGTAAAAATAATATAAAAAGATAGAAGGTTTTTCATGCAGTGCATGCACAACTTTGAACAGGTTGCCTATAAAGAAACTTGATGTTTTTTTTGGGATTTTTGGAGATTTTATTGGATTTTGGTTTTCAAAAAACCGAACAACTTTTCTTTTTTATATATTTTTCCTTTTGAAAGATTTGGGAGGATTCATTCTATTTTCTGAGAAGGGAAGTAATTTGTCTGGAAGAAAATTTCTGTAAAAGAATTTCATTCCATTGTTGACTCTTGAGAAGGAGGAATGTAGAAGGATAGGTGAAGGAAGGCATTGTATCAAATCACTTTGGGGAAAGCGAAATTCACAAATGAGTCTTTGTTCTTCTTACGATAATGCTATTGTTTTGATTGTTTAGCGATTTAATCATTTGTTTATAAATTTTGTGCAAATATATATTTATGCATATCCTATAGTTGTTGCATTCTTGAGAAAGCATTTATTTACATTTGCCGATTGCATTCTTGAAGTTTGATTAAACCTAGATCGTGTGTGCCTTGCAACCGTTGCATTTTACAAATTTTCATCCCTTCGAGCATACTATTTAAAAGATTGGGTCTGCAAGCATGGATTTACACCTGGCAATTGTATTTCTTGAAAATCATTTTAAGTATTCCTAGCAAGTATGATTTGTGCAATAGAATTCCTAATATGTTGCTTGCGAAGGGTTCCTAATCATTTCACCTTGTGTATTCCTTTTTACTTGTAATTATCTGTATATTCCATTTAGTCGTTACAATGTTATTTTAGCCGTCGTAGCCTCTATATTTCATACTCGGCCTCCATATTGTTTCCCTGACCTATACACTACAACTTATGATCTGTACATGTCTATTCATGGCTTACACGTTGAGTTCTCGTATCTGTTCCAAAAGACCTCTTCCTTAATATCAATCTTATTGTTGTTTTGCCCTGTTACTTGCACAATAGTTAAAATTTCTTAAGCCTTTCCGACAAATTCAAATTGTGCAGTCCTGTAGTTACTGTGTTCTATGAGATAATATCTATTTGGGGCATTTGGTCATAATACCCAACTAATGGCATACACATTAAAAGTTTCCAAGGCCTTTTCCCAAATCTTTCAGCGCACCCCTGCATATTATATTCTATATTGAATATTTCAAATTCAATTTGATGGTTAAACTTTGGGCAATCGATTCTTGCAATGCAGTTTACATTTGATTCATTAAGCCTTGGTAATGGTGTCCTTCAGTGTGCCTTTGTAGTTGCAGCTCAGTTACATTTGCTTGATAGTTCTGAAGCCTTTTCATCATTTTGGTTGGTGCGCGCCCTACCATCATTTCGTTTCATAAATTGAGATTCTTTTGAGGTCTTCTACCCAGCTTGTGTGACCTTCTTGTCACCTTGTGGTCGTTGCCTGAGATGCGTCCCCTTGTAAATTCCATACGATGTGATCTTTGAGGCCTTTGTCAGAGGTTGCGTCCCTCACCCTTGTAGCGCTATTGCTGTCCTTACATTGGCATCTAGGTATGCCCTTTTCCTCTTGTGTCTTTAGTACGGTCTTCACTACATGTTTTCCTGGAGCCAAAGTATTTTAAATTGAATACTTCATGTCTTATGTTGAATACTGGTAGTAACCTTCGTATGATTTCACTCTTAACAACATGGTTAAACTGATTGGTATTCAATCTTGATTTTATTCTTATTGATATTGCTTGCATATCGAATGGGTTTAAAACAATATCACAATTTCTTTTTATATATATAATATAATTTTATATTTTGTCTGCATTTAATAGATAATATATATATATATATGTGTGTGTGTGTGTGTGTGTATGTATATATATATCTATATGTATAATATATATCTTTATGTATATATATATGTATGTATCTATATGTATCTATATGTATATGTATATATATATATATGTATATATGTATATATATGTATATATGTATATATATGTGTATATATATATAAATACACATATATATATGTGTGTGTGTGTATCTATATATATTATTATATATTTTAGTGCTTTATGGGAGAGAGTGTTGAAATAAAATGTTATTTAGTTAAAGAAATTTAATTGGAAAATTAATGTTAAAATACGTATCTAATTGACTTTAGATAAAAAGATTGCTATTGTTTAAGGGTAAAAGTGTAAGGATTGATTTATTTTTATATAATTTGTGGATGTATGATGATTATTTTTATATAATTAAGTTATAGATGGTTAGTAAAATTGCCCTGTAATTTAAGTATTTAGAGTATTGCTATTTTCAAGTATAAATATTTGGAGTAAGTAATCCTTTAATTGAAATATGAATTAAGTGAAAATAAGTGATTGACATAATGCCTTATTAAAAAGAGCATTTTCCAAGGTTATAATGCTATGATTGCTTGGTTGCATTGAACAATGTGCTTGACTTTGGATCGGGTGATTTGTAATTGTCTAAAGTGGGAGTCATTTGTGTAAATTGTTAAGGTTGGTTTCCAAAGACCTAGGAGGGAGTATTTTGGCATGTATTGTTTTTATGTCGGTTTCTCTTGGAAGTGGTTTGGTAATGTTTTATGTTGTGTGCAAGAAGGTCAATGCCTTGCATTGTGTTTGGATTCATGTAATTATGTTAAGTGTGCAAGATGGTCCATGCCTTACACTGTGTGTGGTTCATGTGATTGTGATCAATATGCAAGATGGTAAATGCCTTGCTTGATGTGTAGGGTTTACTAGTTGCAAGTAGGGGGAGTGGATCTCAATGGGGGCCAAAACCCAAAGTGGTGACTAGGACAACCCATTGAAGATTTTTTAAATCTAGTGATAACCTAAAATAATTAGAGGGAATGGGTAGATTTCACATTAAACAAGATAATGGATGTCTCACCCATGCTTGTAGTGCTCGTTTAGGCTAAGGCTGGGTTGAGAAGGCCTGGTTGGCAAGATCAACTTCCTTGTCCTCATGAAAGAAATGTTGGTTATGCATGTGTCACCCTATGGGATCGAGCCCTAGTAAGAGGTTTACCAGGACAACCATAGATGGGGGATGACATCTAGTGAGAGACTGGAGACTATCAGGACAATCCATGCCAGGACCATGTGATGACACTCTTCCCTATTGTAGTCTAGCATTCCCTAGTTATACTTTCCCTTCTATTGTGTGTGTGCCTCTGAAAGTGAAGTCAGTGTTGTAAGCAATGTATGTGTTGTATGTGACGTTAATGTTGTTGCAGTGTTGTGTTGGAGCCATGTATAGCCTTTGTTTATGTTAGCTTGTTGTCTTTTTGACTATCTGTTTGTGGTGGAACCTTGTGTTATCTCCTAGCACAGGGGGTGGACCTTAGGGTTCCACATGGTCGAGAGGTTGGTGCTTTTTCCTCCATTGGGTATCCTTGTTGCATGTTTGTGTGCGTGGAGATTGTTCCTTGTGTAGCGGATTCCAGTTCCAGTTTGAGAGGACTATCATTTATGTATATGTAATGGAATTGTATATCAATGTATCTCTTGTTGTAACCAAATGTATTCTTCCCACATGTACTCGGGGAAGTATTGTTGTAAACGTTGTAATGTTGTAACTGATATTGATGAACTCTCTTGTAATGGATATTGTTAAGTGATGTATTTGTATATGTTAGCTATTTAGAAATGATCTTTAATGATGTTTATCCGATGAAAAGTTTTGGAAATACATATTGTAGAATCATATAATGTTGCGACTTAAAATGAACTTTGTTTGTTAGATTAAACATGTTATCATAGTAGTTAATGAAATGAATCTAGTCTGTTGATTGATAGTTATGTGAGTAGCGTGGTCATGGAACCTTAGAGGACCTAGGATTAGATTATTTGTTATGATTGTGTTTTGTGTTCCATTATTATATCTTAAAAAAAAAATGTTCCATTAATGTGGCATTGTTCGTGTTGTCCTATGGGGTTCCTTGGCGGGGCGTTACAATAGGACCTACTAGGTGACCTTATAAGGTAAAACACCTTATTCAAACTAAAAAGATGAGCTTTCAATTCACTAATCATACCCTTGGTATTACTGAAAAACAACATATCATCCATATATAAGGCAACAATTATAATATGATCATGAATACATCTAATATAAACATAATGATCTTCTTCACTTCTTACAAAACCCAACTTCAAAACAAACGAATCAAAATTTTGATACCACGTGTAAGGTGATTGATTTAAACCATAGAGAAACTATTTTAACCTAAAAACTATGTTTTCTTTCCCTTTTACCTTAAAACC
>VDFB02254149.1:0-16696 GCA_007258455.2 Sequoia sempervirens | reverse complement strand
ATCATTGACATGCATCTATTGTTTTCTTGATACTCCATTCCGATATCTTTCATAATGGCACTTAAATCTCGGTATGAGCGAGGTAAAATATTTGATGGTGGTAACAAAAATTCACCAATCAATCTACAACAAAAAATAATTTGTTAATATAAAGAATATTAATGGGACATATTTCATCCTTTATTTACTAGTGATGAACTAACGGCAATTAAAATAGATGAAAAAATATGACATTTATCACATTCTAACATCCATGAGATTGCTATATTTGATAAACCATTCATAACCTTAAAGTTCAACAACAACAATACAACAGAGAGAAGAGTTGTTTTAAAGCCTTCCTAAAGGGGCTTGTATGCCTTGTCAAGTACAGGTAAATCATGAATAATAAAGTCATCTTGATCATCATGACTTGATCTCACCACTAAATGGCATGATCAATGTAATTTACTCATCATCTTCAACTATATTTTCTGGCACATGATCATCTTCTTCCATAGGATCATTAACTTCATCTTCGATATTCACAGCTCCATGTTCGTCTGCTTGTAAAACCACATTCTTCAGGCCGTGATAATCCATATCATCTGCCCTAGGTTTCCACCTTTTATAATAATATATACGCAAATAAACCATGATCATGATCAAGTGATTATATATATATAAAATGTTAAAACAATATAAACATTTACAAATTTAACTACTATAAACATATATACGAACAACTTACCAATGGACAATAATCATGCCCCTCTCAACGACCATGTTAAGCCCATACCGTTTTGTTGTGATTAAAAGTCGTCTCGTCTTTAAGCCCTTGCAATTATTGCAAGGACAATAACATTTCCCATCACCCTTTCTTTTCAATCTAGCCCACAATCTATCAAGTGTCTCTTCATTTTATTCTGGACTAATAGTATCTAACATGATTTTTCTTTGCCAAGCTTGACTATTTCGATCTTCAAAAAATATCAAACTCACACTCCAATAATTTTTATTCATAGACAGGTAACATAGTCTAATAATTATGATATTTTATACCAAAAAAATTTGGCATGCAACCACCCCTGCAAAAGAGAAGATAGTCTGAAGTTAATGACCCCAAAAAACACTTTACAATGTTAATTCCAAAACTTATTAAATTATGATTTTACTATGATTTCCAACTGTTAAGACTCCTAAAATCATAATATTGAACTTGATCACAAAATTCCTACAACAATAGAGGTAGCGAGATAGTAAGAGCAAGTGACCCATTCCTAAGGAGCAATGAGTCAGAATCATCATTGCTAATGTCAATACAGATTTATCCTTTTAGTTAAAGATGCAATGTGTCACTTCTTATGACGAGCTTATCCCTAGGGCCCTCAACATTGAGAGAGCTCTAATAAAAAACAACAGAAGCATTGGTAAGAGCATGATTAGGGTACAAACTCCTAGGCCTCCGTGAGGAGAAACATAAACAATAACTATAGCTGTGGTTAGTGAGGTTGCAATACCAGAAAGATTGAGACATTGTAGCTAATAACAAAATCTTGTAATCTAAAGATTGTAGCCAATAACAAGCACACTATGTAGCTTAGTGAAATTTGTAAATGCAATCTATAGTAAGAAGAATGATAGTCATTTGAGATGTGATAGTCAAAAAGAGGTTGAGCAGTGATGAGATAATAAAGCTCAAACCTTGCATAGTAAAGTGGATATTTTAACAGTGAGTTTCCTTACCCCCTTGCTGACCTTAAGGGTTTTTCAAATGCTTTGGTAGTGTTAGACAAGGCAAATGCAATTAGGGAATGACTGTCCAAATGAAGTAACAGTGGTAATCATAGGTTCATCGTTTTCTAGCCATTACACATGTATAATGGAGGTAGGATTGCATGTTTGAGCGTTGTTTTGAGACTCACCAAAGATGGGAAAATAGTGAATAATACTCGTGGATTGTGAAGCAGTGCCATTACAATGGAAGGATCTTAAGAACTACAATACCATGAAACAATGAGTCCCCTCAGAGTAAGTAGGCGCCTCATAGGCATATTTTGATTTTATAGAAGGATGCTCATGAAAGGAATCTTTGGCGATAGTGAGTGAGCTGTTTGAGATTGCACCAGAGTGCAATACCCACCTTAAAGGAAGCTAGCAGCTAAAGAAATGTGCAAGAAAACTGAATCGCATTAACAACAAACACCAATTTGACATGTTATCTCTCCATAATGCCTTGAGTTTGAAGACAAAAATTCCCCATTGTATCTTCACGATGAAAGCGGTGAGCTTTAATGGTCAATCAACGCTAAACCATGATCTTTAAAACACATATTGCGCTTATGGAGGCAACATTTTCAAAGCAATGCTGAGTGGTGGCTCTGGGAACAATGGCGGTATGAAGGACTTGCTTTATATGCATACTATGCGCTTCTAGCTTAAGACAACGCCGAAGTGATTGAAGGTGGATTATGGAACTCAAGGGTTACCATGAAAAGGATTAAAGCAAAGATCGAGATCTATTTAAAAGCCACTTGTCATGAAGATATTAAAAATGTCACATGCAAAACCCTAGTAGCCGAGTAATGAATATAATGCCAAAGAGGATAGTGTGCTCAGGGCAGATTTAGGGAGATCTCCACATTATCTAATTAATGGGAAATACATCATTTATTTATTTTTTTAATTAAAAGAAATCATTCTAAACCCTATATAGGATACATTGATACTTCAAAAGCCTCTGAAGGAATTTGAGATTATGCAAATATATGTCAAGTAACATTCATAAGGTTTAGAAAATCTTGATCACTCTTTAGAATAGCCCATTAAACATGGGTTGTGCTTGAATGCACTACATAATTGATATAACACAACCACTCTGCATATCAACCAGAGTTATAGGCTCTTTATTGCAGCAAGAGGTAATCACTCTTCGATCATGCTATAATTACATCCCATCCTGTTAAACTTGAGACAACCTGAATGCACCCAATGATGATTATTGACACCTACATTATACAACCCTAATTAACTACATTATATGAGTGCCTCCATTTCTATCACAACATAGCCATATTAAACTTGGGTCACACATGAATGCATCCTGTATTTGTTATAGCACAACTATGCCACATGACCAATAGAGTTATGGATCACATAATTACAGTCACAAGAATTGTTCCTTGGTTGTGATCTTATGGTGATTCCACACAACAAAATATGGACATGAAATTCTCAAAACCCTTAACCTCTAAAAATGAAATCTGATGAGATGTTGCTTTTAAAATATGATTTTCAAACCTGGAACTACAAATCTGACTTCACAACTGAATTCTGCAAAAAGACAATGACTACCCTCAACCTGGGTGATATCTTCTTGAATTTTTTCTAATTTTTCCCAAGAAAATCGTCATTAGTTCTCCACAACCGCCCTCAAGTAGAGCAAAACACTGTCGCAATAAATTAGGCGCGAACTCACTTTTCTTTATGTCGGCCACAATTTGATTTTTTTTAATTTTTCATGTTTGTCGAACATTCGACGAAAATAATAGCCGACATTTTGACGAACTCCAGGTTCTTCAAAATTTCAACGAACGTCGGGGATAAACTTTCAAAAAAATTGGAAATTACACATCAAATTTTACAAGCACCCGACGAACATCGAATTTTACATATTTTGTCGGATAGTTTCGTCGTATTTTGCAGTCAAATGTATTAGTGAATCCATGGCATGTCAGCATAACTCCATGCGAAGTTTATCTCTCTCTCTCTCTTAGGAAGGTTGCTAGGAGCTCTTGGTCCTCTAATAGTAATGATTCTGCATAGAATGTGATGTGCGGGGTTGCCTCTGTTCCTAGGTTGACCGGATTGCATTTTTCTGCTAGGACTACTAATCTTTCTTGATGAAGAGCTCTGATAGAAAGATTGAATCCCCCATCCTCGGGCGCCTCGAAGAGGTTTTCACCATTAGATGCATCCTTTCTTTTTACTTTTTTCTAGTCGGAGAGTGCCACAGTGTGGTTTTCACTCAAGGACTTGCATATTATTCTTAATTTTCACTTTTGCGACTAAGGGATTCAATCATTTCCCCATAATAGGCATGTGTATCTAGCTCGATTATGAACCCTTCTTTGTGATCCCCACCTGGAATGTTATCCCACAGTCCCATGAATTCTGAAAGTGCCTCATCATTTTTGAATGTATCAAGAACTGGTGCTCCTCGTTGGTCGTAGTTGATGAGTTGGGGATATACTAGGCGGATCTCATGATTTTGGTGGTCTGATTCAAAAGATAGGGTGCTAATCATGCAAAGAGTGGTATCCTCAAAAAGCCTAGGTAGATTGGACGTGGTATCCTCATCATCACTACTACTACAGACGTTGGTTATATCAAATGTGAAGTTATCTATGACTCTACCTGTAGATACCGGTAAGCATAGTTCTGCTGGGGTTGGCTGAGGAAGATTATTAACTGTTCTAACTGGAAGACCTCAGCCACGTATGGTTATACTCAGAGGGGTACATCCAAGGCCAAGATTTGTTATCGGTCGCATCTATGGAAAGATAGGTGTTATAAGCCAATTTTCATTTTGTCCAAGTCTTTGATTTCTGTCATAGTGCTTCTGTCATCCATTGGTAAGTCAGCTACTGGTATTTCATCTTGATATAGCATATGAGATGGATCTACCTCAATAACTTCTCAGCCAAGATCTCCCCAACTCATAAAGTTAGGATAATCTTCAGGAGACGTTTGGGATGTGGAGGCTTCATTTATTTGTAGATGTCCCCATGATCTAGGAGATTGTGGTAACTCTCCTACCAAAAAAACATTATTAGGGATCTTGTAGTTTCCACAACCGTTATCTTGGATGATGACCTTGATGTCAGAGATGGTGGGAATGGTGGGAGTGGCGGGTGTCTCTGTCGCAGAAGTGGATGCAAGAGTGGCGGGATCGATGTATGGTGTGGATGGGCCTTCATCATTTTTTGGTACTTGGGGGATTTTATAGTACTTTTCTTCAAGACTTTTGCAATAGGAGAAGGGTTCAGGATCTCCATGGATGGTAACTTCTTGTCCTTCATGTGCAAATTTCACACATTGATGGAAAGTTGACGCTACTGCCTTCATTGCATAAATCCATGGACGTCCTAGGAGGATGTTATACCACAAGTCAAGGTCCAAGACCTGACAAGTGGTTTCCATGATAGCAGGCCCTACTTGAATAGGAAGTTTGACTGTGCCCTGAGACACTCTTTCTTGATCGTCATATGCTCTTATTGTGATACCCTTTCCTTTGTTGATAGAATCCTCTGAGATTTCAATTGTTTGATGAGGTTGAGAGAACAAATATTCAAGCTCACACCTCCATCCACCAAGACCCTTTTGAATTTTCTCTTGTGTACGATGGATTCCAAGTGGAGTGCACGGTTGTGAGAGGGTTGAGCGGGGAAATCCTGGTCAGAAAATGTGAGGAGATTTGGCGTAATGATATTTCCGACCATAGATTGGAATTGTTCCACATCAAGATCTGCAGGGACAGTGGATGAAGCCAATGCTTCCTCAAGGATTTTCCTATGGGAAGAGGAGATTTTTAGCAACTCCATGATGGAGATTTGCACTAGCATTCTTTTGAGTTGATCTAAGACATTATAGCCATTAGGGACAGATCTAGATGAAGGGACTCTGTTTGGTTGGGATGATCCTATGATGGTAACTTTTCCACCTCTTGTGGTGACTCCATAATCGGCATGGGTGCCTTTGATGGTGATGACCATGCAGTTTTCATCTAGGGAGGCAACGACTATTTCATACACATGATTTACGTTTGTGTGGGTGCCTTTCCCCTTATCATTGTTATTATTATTCCCTTTATTGTCATGATTAGGCATCAGATTCATGTATATCTTAAGATCTTGGTTTCCTGTTGGTTGTTCCACGTTTATAATTCTTTTATCGATGACATCTTGAATTATGTTTTTTAATCTCATGCAGCTGTTTGTGGTATGGCCTTTGATTTTATGGAATTCATAGAGTTGGTTCTCATTATACCAAGGAGGTTTCACATCCAGTTCTTGGTAATTCTCAAAGGTAAGAGCCTTGATGAGTTTTTCGTTTATCAGCTTCTTCATTATGACTTAAAGCAGTTCCCCCAAAGCGGTGTACTTTCACTTGGGATAACTCTTGTTGTGTTGGGGTGGTCCCTTTTGATCGTTGAAATTGTTGTTTGGTTGTTGCATTACGTGATGATTGTTTTGATGTTGTATTTGGATTTGCGGTGTGGGTGTATTTTGGCGTGGGGCACTAATGACCACCTTAGTGTCGACAACACCATCATTAGTAACATTTTTGTTCCTTGCCCACATGCGAGGTTTATTGTTGTAATTGGAGGGTGGGCGGTTGTTTTGTTGTTCGGGGTATGAAGTTGATCCTACGGGTTGAGTCATAAGGGCTCTTTCGATGTTGAACACCTTGGAGATCAACTGGTCATATGTGGTGATCCCTTGTACCTTGAGATGAAATGCCAAGAGGCCGTCAAGGTTGGATATGATGGTGAAAACTTGTTGTTCTTCGGGCATGGTCCACTTGCTCCGATTGGCCTTGGATCGCCATCCTTGTAGGAATGAAGCGAATGATTCACCCTTACCTTGTTTCAGAGCTGAGAGTTCTTCTAGACTAACATCCATTGCAATGTTGCATGCATAATTTTTTATGAATGCGTCTATAATTTCTTGGAATGTCCTAATGCTTGAAGGTAGGTGAGAGAACCATTCCACAGTGTGGCCAGCCAACCTCCTAGGGAATAGCCGCATTAGATAAGTATCGTCATATGCGACTTCCATGCAATGAACCTGGAATTCCCTGATGTGATCTTTAGGGTTTCCCGTCCCATGATATTTGTCAAACTTGGGGATCTCAAATCCTTTGGGGAATGGTTTCATCACTAGGCTCCTCAAATGGATAGGGGCACAAGTTGCTTGGTGTTTTGTTGTTTTCCCTGATTGAAGATCGAGCACTTGTTGCTAGAGCAACCTGATTTGTGTCGTTACGTCATTTTGTGGATCAGGGGGTGGGATGAAGGTGTTTTGGGGTGTTTCAATTGTGGGTTGGATGGGTGGGTTGTTTGATGTGTTGTTTGATGGTATCTGTATATTATGCCAAGCTAGGTATGCCTCCACCTACTGCTGTATGAACAACGCCTGTTGTTGATCTTGTTGTTGTTGCGCTAAGATTTTTGCTTGTTGTTGTGCTTGTTGATGTTCCAACAACACTTGTTGTTGGGCTTCCAATTGGGCTGCTTCTTGTTGCTCTTGATATTGTTTTATTGCTTGTTGATATGCTTGCAATTGTGTTGCTTTTTTTTGTACAAGAATTTGTGCTTGTGCTTGTGCGTGTTGTGCTTGATATTGGGAATTTTCCTGAGCTTGAACTTGTGCTCCTTGTGCTTGTGTCGCTTTTTGTTGTAATAGTATTTGTGCTTGAGCATCCTTTTGTGCTTGTAATGCGGCTTGAGCAGCTTGTTGTTGTTGTTGCAATAACAATTGGGATTGTGCAGCTTGTTGTGCTTGTAATGTGGCTTGGGATGCTTGAGAATTTTGCTTTGCTTGTGCAGCTTGTTGGGTAGCTTGCGCAGCTTGGGCGGCTTGCTGAGTAGCTAGTTGTGCGACTTTTTTTTTTTTGCACTTGTTGGAATCCCCTTTGAAGGCAGCTTGTTGAGCTGCTTGCAATGCCATGTGGTTTTGGCTTGATATGCTAGAAGTTGGTGGTGGTGGATTTGGGATGGCATTTGGTGTGAGCCGTGATGTTGTGTTGGTGTTTTGAGTGGTGAATGGTGTTGTCGTGTTGGTGGTTGGTCCTTGAGAAACCATGCTTTGAGATGTTAGGGGGGTGGTTGATGATGTCGTGATTTCTTGTGTCGTTGTCATCTGTTGTTGCGATATCGATGACAAGTTTTGAGAGTTCGACATGATGCTTTGATTGGTGCTTGGAATGTTGGTTTGATTGATATTTGGTAAAGGTGGGAGGCCCAAGCCAAGTAGAGGTGGGGGTAATGGTGGTAATGGTGGGAGAGGTGAAAATGTGAGGGGTGCGAGTTCTTGAGAAAATGTTGTAGTGTCAAAAATTCCCCCTGGTTCGAACATGTCTCCCTCTTCTTGAGGATTTGTGAGGAGAGAATTTTGAGGTGTTGTGCAGAAGGATGATGATGATGGATCATTATGGAAAGTGAGAGGAACATATTTATGTAGTGGATTTTGGGGTATGTTTTGTTCTAAGATGGTATTTGCATCCAAATCTTGATAATTAACAAGGGGGTGTGTTTGAATAGCATTAAGAAATACATTTCCCTTATTAACATTAGGTTGGGTTGGAGCAAAAGATGTGATTTGTGGAATGTTTTGAGTGATGCTTTGGGATGGGGGTGTAGATGAGATGGGAATGGTGGATGATATTGGAGGTAAAGATTTCTCCACTATAGTACACATGTCGAAATCAGAAGGTAATTTGGCCCCTTGTTTTGCTAGCTCAAGCATGTATAGTGAAGGGTTAAGCCTCATCATGATGTTGATGATCTTATGGTTTTCCGGATTTTGGAGTATTTTAGTTATTTCTTCATGCGACATCCCAAAGGTAAGATCTTCTCCTTGATTTTCTTCTTGTGGGTTTTGTGATGATGAGATAGTCAAAGGATTGTTTGATTCGACTGGATTCATTTCAACGTTTTTTTGGCTTAGGTCACTTGAAGCAGGTGTTTCTTTGTTAGCTTCCATTTTATTCTTGTATTGAGATCTAGTTTGAACCATAAAACAAGGATCAATTTTCAAGAATATGGGAGATGAATCTCTTGATTCTTTGGATTGATCTTTACTTTATGCACAAAGTAGAAATTTTTTAGGATATCTTGATGATCAAAAGGTGATATGATGATGATGGATGAGATGGATGATGTGGATGTTTTGGTCTTTTGATAAATCTTGAAGGGGATGCTAGAATTTTGGGACTTTTGGATATATTTCGGATTTTGATCTTGATTTTCTTGGATTTCCCTTGATTGATTGATTTTGATTTGCTTTGATTTTGAAACAAATAGACCCTAAGATGTTGGATGATTATCTAAGGGATAGATTTTCTCAAAGGATGATAATTTGAATATGTGTAGGGATAAGGATGCATCTACCCACACCTATTCAAACAAGATGATAATTTAGCCAAGCATATGAAGAAGGATGCATCTACATATACCTAACTATACAAGATGGCTTGATAACTTTGACTAAGCATATGCAAAAGGATGCATCTACACATACCCAGTCAAAGATGATTTGATAAATATTTCAAGAATTTTATCTCAAGGATTTGATGATTTTGATTTTTGACAAAAAGCCTAGCATGAAGGATAATTTTCAAGATTTCTCAAAAGGTGATGGTGAGATGATTTTTGTTTTGATGTTTGAAGGATGGGTGAAAAAGATTTTGATTTCTTTTGATCCTAAGATGAACCTAAAAAATACACTTTGTTTGCCTAGACCTAGGTATTGAAGAAAATGCAATGCTTCTATAGACCTTTATAACCAAAGAATGATTCAATTTGAACATACATTTCTAGATTTTGAACCAATGACTTTTGTTTTTGGGATTTGTCTTCTTTGAAAATCGTAAGGTTTCAACACATGTGAGAGTTCATTTTTTTTAGCTTTTCTTATTGACTTTATTTTACCACAAAAACTTTCTTTGATTAGGTTTTTTCAAGCTTAGATGTCCAATGTCTTAATTTCTTCAAATCCCACAAAATATGTTATGTGGAAATTTGATGAATTCAAGGCAAGGGTTACCTATTGTTTAACTTTAGTAGACAAATTGAGATGTAATCCAATATTTAGAAACCTCTAAGGATAGAATCCCAAGGGAAAGCAATAACATATGGATTAGGTCAATTATATTTGTCTCCTAAAGGGTTTGAAATTTTGATGATGAAGTTTAAGTGTTTGTTTCCTAGATGTTTTCAAACAAGCAAAGCATTTTGTAACTAAGAATAAGTACAACCCTAGGGATGTGGAAGAAAATATTTGTTGGATTCCAACTTGGACAAGTCCAGCTATGCCTATCTTTAGCAAATGGTTAGATGCTTGACCCCACTAGCTCCCCTCCATGGCTCATTAACGTCAATCGGGGCAGCCAAGCATCAACACCCATGAAACTCCCATGGCATGCTTTCCATTTCTACTAAAAGACCATAAAAGTGTGGGGTGGCTTCAGAATGACCATTCTTGCACCGACAAATAGATCAAGGATTTTGGCAATTCTAAAACATGGGTTTTAATTAGGACTTTCCATTCATGGAGATTGACCCATACGGCAAGAGTCCCCTTTCAGATCCATCTTGTTGGAGCCAACCGCGTGATATTGGCGTTTACTCCATTACCCACATTTATATCCTGGTTGGAAATACTCTTGGCTTTAGAGTTTTACCAGTTGAGTCATTCCCTTGGGTGAGTACTTTTTCCCCAAGGTAGGCCCTCTAAGATAAAAAAAAGTGAGTAAAGACAATATCCGTAACTTGATCAATCTTTGTTTGCAACACAAAGAAAGAGAATATACACAATAATGCTCTACTCACACTCACATGATTTGTTCAATTTTAAACCCAAAATGAAGTGTGGAGGTGATTGCTTTATCTTAACCTAAAATCACGAAAAAGACCTTTTGATTCTCAAGATCGCTATAAAGTGCAAGAGAAGCGCATATGTCCTTTTCCAATGAAGTTAGTTTAAGTAAGCCCTCACAAATACAAAGTTGCACATGTTCGTTTTAAATCCACAAAGCAATTATGAATTCTTTTTAAAGCACCAAAGGACAAATGAGAGTTGTTTTGTTCAATTGTTAACCAAAAAAAACAAACTCTAGTAAGTTGTAGTCCTAATGTTCATTTTAAACCTGTTACCAAATTTTTGCCTCAGCTCAATTGGTGGAGCTGGCTAAATGATATTTATCATAAGGTGGAATTGCAGTTAAGTTCGAATGTTGTTTTGCATTGTTATCTTTACATTGAGTAATAGTTATACTTTTTCTAAAAGGAGAAATAGAGTTTCAGAATGGAGTTTTTAGAATAGCATTCAAATGTTCCAGAAATGACAGAAATACATAATTGAACAAATGAGCAAAATAGCATTTGAATGCTTTCATTTATTTCATAAAAACTCATGTTTACAAGGCTTCATTTGATTTCAACAATCAGAATGATATTACAACGTTGCATGTAAATGCATTTTCTTTTCAATTGAAAAGCAAGAATTGAAATCAAAGATCCACACAAGTCGTGGATGTAACTATTACAATACATTGCTATAGCACATTGCACTATTAAAGATGCAGAAAATAAAGCATATAAGTGATGACATAATCATCATTGCCTGATTATCGACGTTTGAAGCTGAATGGCGCACCTTGCCTTCTTGAGCTTCGTCGACCTATACGAGGATAAGAGGGGTGTTAGTGGCTCCGATTATGATGTAACTTATATGGAGTACCCACAATAGTACAACCTACTATTAACCATGCATTGAAATAATCAATCCAATCAAGTGCAGTATGAAAGAAAGAAGCTGAAAGAGAGATATCAATATCATGATCATCATGTTCTATTTTTATGCTAACATTGTTTGTTTCCTTGTGCAAGTATAGGTAAAGTCACGAAGTTGAACGTTATTCAAAGACCAAGCATGTGGAGAAAAATAGGCTCCCACAAGGGTAGAGCTCGGCATGCTGCCCTATTCGTTAAATGGGCTGATTTTAAAGATACATTATCATATTCATCAAATGAAATGAAGAGCAACTGAGAGAGTAAAACAACGTTATCCATCAAGCAACTAAACCAACTATGCATTCATAAAGATTAGGTTTGTTTTCTGAAGGCTATAGGTGAATAGTGAGTTTAGTTCACTAAATGAATTCAACTGAGTGCATTTACATAAGATATTGTTGAATAATTTATATTTTGTGTCACTTGTCGATCATAATTATATTTGTCATGCAAGTTCCAGTTCAACAATTCATTCTATTCACAGTCAAGGATGGTGAATAGGCATACATTATGCCTTAATGATTTGCTTTGATTCTCATCATTAAAGAAAACAGATTTGAAGGAGGTTTATTAAGTGAAAAATAAAAATGCATGAAGAGTACCATGTTGCCCAAAAGTACAAAAGGCGGATAGTGCATTCAAATGACAAATGATAGTCACTTCTAGTTTAACAGTTTCATTCCAGAATGGTGCTTTTGAGGTTTTAGATATGCATAGGAATTGGTGAGTAGAGGTGGTTCGTGGTGTTGCAATGTTCAATCTAAGCCTCTACATAAAGTCTAAGAGTTGAAAGCAATGTTGTTGTATGGTAAGATAAAAGATTTCAAAAGGAGAACATTTCTGAGTGCAAAGGGAAGTAACTTGATACAGTAGCAAGCATCAGTGATACCGTACCTGGATATGGAGTACTGGTTAATGAAAAGCTACAACAAGGATAGCTAACTCAGTTTGGTTGGGATGGTGCTTCAAACAGGATCATGTATAAATGTTTAAGGCAAGGCAGCGATCACTGTACATTCAAATTATTTTCAGCTAAGCATACAAATTATAGGCATGGAAATAATATACATTAAGAGGTCATCCTTTCCATAACAGATAAACACAGAATCATGCTGGAAGTAAGAAATTCAAATGCCTTAAAGGCCTAGCTATCATGATAAGATGAAAATGCAGGAATTGGAGAAGAGTCAAAATTAGCTTTAATAACCAATGCCAAGTATGAGTTTTTTTGCAATTGAAGTGTAAAGTGTCACTTGATGGTTGAGTTCCTAAGCTAAGTTTGGATAAACACACAGATTTCTGTTTCCCTCACATGGATCTTTATTTCTAAGGACAAATGTCATGACAAATAGCATCAGTAATGCAATGGTGAAGTGTTCTTTTCTTTAAGTGTAGAATGCTAAGGAAGTTAAAAGTGAAAACAAATATTCAAGACATTCTCTTGTTACAAAAATTCAGAGAGATTACTGGTTATTTGAGCGGAACCCTTAAGAGTAAATGCAAAAGGAAATACAAAATTTTAACATTTTTCAATCATCCATAAGGGTTTTCCTTTTTCAAATAAAAAAGCAGTTTTTTCTATCATTCCAGCTGAATTCTTTGTGTGAATTAACAAGTACCAGTGAAGTTTTATTCTTGGATTAGGGTTCAGAGTATATAAAGCATGTATTTTTCTATTTTCTGTGTTACCCATGTGAGGATCCGCTAAATAAATGGCAAGAATAAATGCAAAGTATGGATGGCCGAGCTCTGCCAGGAAATAAGAATACATGCATTTTTCTTTGAAAATTTCCAATACCCATGTCATTATTTTGTTTCAGGAATCCGAATAGAATCATTATTTATTTTGGGCTGAGCCCATATGAATAAAAGCAAATAGCAAGTACCCAATTCAGGGTTTGTTTCCAGGGAACAGAAAAATGCAATAATCATGATAACCCATATGGTTTTTACATTCAAAAGTAGTATAATACAAAATGCACAAATTTTTGTGCTAGTTCGAGCTTCAAAGTAGAAGAAGTGCAACTCTCATCTGATTTTCACAATACCCACAGAAGAGATAGCAGGGAAAAACATTGAAATGCAATTTCTATGAAGATTTTGTGTGAGACAGCAAGAAGTTATAGTCTTGTTTGAATTTCAAATACCCACAAGTAGATATACATTCAGAAAGGCATAAAGAGGAGTTTGTTGTTCTGGGTCAAGCCCAAAATTCAAGGGAATGCTTTCTACAATGCACATTTGGCACGACCTGATATGGCCAAAAATCTATGAGTAGAGAAGAAACCCTCTAAGTTCCCAGAGAGCTAATGTTAGCAAAGAAAGAAGTTACCAGTCCATGTTTTTGATGGAGCTCTCTAGCCGCGGCCAAAGTTGCAAATAGCTTCCAAATGCAGAGGGTTCAAGTTCTTAAGTAATGGCCGAGCCCTCATAGTGGGAGTAGAGCACAACAATGATAGATACGAGCACGAAAAAGCAAGGAAATAATGATATTAGAATGTGTATAGTCGCGGCCTCAAGGCTAGAAGATTAAAATATGGAGCCATAGAAGTCATGGAACTATAATAAGAAGCTCACCTTTGTGATAGTAGGAGAAATCAATAACCCACGAGCTCTCTTAGAGCTTTTAGGAGGAACTCGAGCTAATGTCGGCCAAGGTAAATCAAGACACAGTAAAAGAAAATCAGAGAAATAAACTCATACAGGCTGCGGCCTTAGGGCCTTTTGGTATTCAATGATGAAGTGAAAGAACTTTGATACAGATAGAACAAAGCTTACCCACTGGAGTTTTCAGTCGACTGATAGGCATGGAGAAGATTATCAAAGCATTCGAGCTCGAGTTCAACTTAGTCATGGCGGCGGCAGAGCTTCTTTCCTTCAAACTAGAGAGTACAAAATGAGTGATCATTAGGGTTTGACTTTGTTTTGATCAAAACCCTAATTCGACCCTATGATGATCCAAAATTTTCAATTAGAACACATGCCAAATTTTGAATGGAGGCAGAAATTCATTATGTTTTCATTGTAACTTTATTAAAATCTAAGTTTAAAGCTTGTGTGAGGGGGGCCGAATCTTCTTTGTTAGGTCGAAGGTTAAGTCTTTAAGGCTTATTCTTTTCTTAGTATTTTTGAAGGGCTTGAATATGGAAAGTCAATTAAGGGTGTAGTGATGGATACCTTATGACCTACGATTTGTTTGTTTTGGGTCAATTCCTATTTAGGGTTTTTTGTTTTAAAATTGATTTTAAGGAAATCAATGAGGGTTTTGACAAGATGATGAGATGATAATGATGTGCATTAATATTTTTATGATTTTGTGAGAAAATCAGAATGTTGTAATGGAGAAATAAGGAGATTTTCTTTTTTGCAAAAGATTCTAAATCTTTAATTGCAAAAATAAGATAAATTGTGCAAATCTGCATCTTGTAAAGCAAAATCATAAAGCGATATTCTATAAATTGCTTTGTGTTTTCTTGCTATTTTTAGCAAATTTTTGTTGACTTTTCCTCTTAGTCGGATTTCAGGCCTATCTTGGAGAGATAAGGTGTTTTTGAGCTTTTAAAGCAAGATTAGCCTATTTTTAGAGGCTTGATTGTATGATCATAAAATCAATGTGCTTTTTTCTGCTTTTAGGCAGTCTTTGAGATAGTTTGAAGCCTTTTTTCCTTGAGCTTTTTCTGAGCTCAGATTAGGGTTTCTAGAGAGTTATGTTTTGAAAGACTTAGTCTTTTTGCTCTCCTCTCTCAGTGGTTCATATTAGAGTTCTTGCTCCTATGCTATTTTGGGAGTTGTGAACCTTGTACTTAGTTTTGACAGTTTGACACTCTTTCAGTTCCAATAATACAACAGAGTTCTTCTTTCCATTTTCTTGTCTCAAGACTGGTAACAGTAGTTTGATGCTTTGTGTATTCAAATTTGAAGCATTAAATGTCCTGCTTTTATGAGTTTTTTGCACAGGGTTTCATGTTTTTAGGTTATATGTTGTATTCAATGCTCTAAATCTTCATATGAATTAATGATGAAATCATGTATTGGTGAGATTGTAGGAACTATTATAGTAAAGGAATTGTTGTGAGTGATAGGATCCAGTTTCTGTCAGAAGTTTTAAATCAATCATTAGTTAGATTCAAATTTGTTTTTAGTTCATCTTTTATCCCTTTCCCTCTAAAGTTATTTAGAATAGGATTTATCATTCGGAGAACCAGCTCACTCTTGAGATTCCTCCTTCACTCAGATCACCCACATCTGAAGGAGGTTTCCATGTTTCAGTAGGTTGCTGAATATTGCATTTAGCAGGGTGCAAATCTATTGACAACAAAACCCTTTGCAAAAATTGAAAAGATTCTTTTTAAAACTCAGATGAAATTAGTGTCCTAAGCAAAAAGAGATGATAATTTCTTAAAAGTGTTAAACAAACACTAAAGTGTTTAAAAACACTTTGATTTTGTAAAATACCATCATCATGATTCTCCCTCTTTTGTTTTCAATTGATCCAACCTACAAGAACAAAAACCTGTCAGATTTTGCAAAACACAGAGGTTAAAAGGTAGAAAACAGAAGATAATATTATCATTTATCAAAAAAGCATGTGCTAAAATAAAATTCCAACTTTTTACTCCTAGCCAGAGGCGCAACCCGTGATTGCATCGCAGTTTGATTTCTCAGCGGTGTTGTACAATGCCACTTACCAGTCAGCAGCACTTTGTGCCCAGACCAGTGAGCTCAATTGCGTTGCACTTTTACTCAGCGTCGCTATTTAAAATTTAAATTCAAAAAAATTATGTGAGATGGCTAAAGCGTCAGAGTTTGATTTTCCAGTGGTGCTAAAACAGCGACACTAGGCTCCCAGCGTTGGAATTTTCCTCTGCACAAACAAAAATGCATAATTTTGTGAGAAAAGTGATAAAAAATGAGATTTTTCCCTCCTTCTAGCGCCAAATGTGTGAACCCCAATCCTAATACCTACAAAACAATGAGAAACAACACATTAGATTAGAAATTGCAAGCAAGAACAAGGATTCCCCATGAAATCCATTCACAAAACTCAAATTAGGAAAAGAAACAATGAAGAACACAATGAAACAACAAAATAGATTGAATCCTAATTTAAATTAGCAAACTCATGATCCCATGGGGGAATTG